>JAZGTJ010000341.1:0-34036 GCA_036877575.1 Botia almorhae
ATATAGTAATATAGAGAGGTGTAAAATTTCATATAATAAAAACAGCAACTGTGTGTTAATACATTACTCTATGGTGTATTTCTGATTTGTTAGTGTTATGTTGCCACGCTGCTTTTGCATTAAATATGTACACTCTTCCCTTGGCTGATTTTAATTGGTTTAAATAAATCGATTTCTTAATTGGCTTTGGAAACATTTGTGTGTATCTGTAAACACCATACCGCCCCCATCTTCAAATAATGACTTTTCCTCAGCCTAAAGCAGGGCAGTGGAATGTAGACAGAAATGAGAAACAGTCAGACTTAAAGCAAACTGTTGTAAAACTGCAGCTACTCCGAAGGGCCGACCGTTAATGATATACAACAGTAATGAGCAATGGATCCCAGCCGCATCTGTAATACCCACTTTAATTAAAGGAGCGAGGTTGAGTGGATATTGTTAAATATAGTTACCCCCTTTTTGTGGGCCACAGGGGAGACGCATACAGGCTGTGTACCCTGGCGCCCCTTTCTGTGCAAGCGTTTCGCTGTTGTTGTAAATCAGAAGTGTGTGATCAAAGATAGATTTGGGCCCATTGGTTTCTATGCCACGTCCGTTCTCATCCCTGGTACGTCCCGTCGCCTTGCCCTGGGTTCTCTCTAGTGTCATGGAAGATGATAGCTCGCCTCGAGGCTAGACAGCAGCCCTGTCTTAGGTTTCGGATGGTATCCCGAGATAAAGATGGCCTCGTAATTACACACAATTCTGCTCTCCATCTCTCATTCTGTGCCACTGCAATTATTGTTTGGAGAATGCGAAAATAGAGTAGCCGGCGTGTTTATTTAGTCGCACCTGTTTTCATTATTCACAGACTTATTATAATCCATTCCGAAGCGTTGCCGTATCATTTTGAATGTTAATGCAGTGTGTAAAGAGTGTTTGATTATAAGGTAATAATGTGCCTTATGCATTAATCAAAGAGAGACTAAACACAAAGGCAGTGCTCAGAATTCCTAATACCATCTGCTTCGTGTCACGGCAAATTTGTTCACTGACATATCGCGATAAGCATCTAATAACATGAATATAAAAGCTGCTTTTTAAACGACGTAATAGGGTGACACTTCAAAGGAAAATGAAAAGCTATTCGGATTTCGATTGTACACACAATATACAGTGCTTATTAATAGTCGCGTGCGCTAAATGTCACAGATTAGAAATTCCGACTTTTTCCCCCTCGCCGTGTAATTCTTCGCCTAGCTATTAGATCGTCAAATGGATCTTGGCCTTTTGGTTTGAGTGCTAGCTTTGTTGATAGGTGGAGACTCTCACTGTCGAGGAGGTTAGCTCTGTTTGGCAGAACCTCCTACTTCTTTAGTATAACAATCTGTCAAAAAACATTTCTACAATAATTATGGCCCCCTCCTCTTCCTCTGTGTGCTCTTTCAAGACTTCAAAAGGTTTCGTTCTTTCCTCAGTATGAAATATTTATAACTTCTGTGTTCGTGTCTTTGTGTTTTAAACGGACAGTTTTTTTTAAATATTGTTTCATCATATATTCTTTTGTTAGTTAACATATTTTGATATACATCACCTTCCCTGAAACACCCAATTTGTTGAGCCCAAACAGCACAAGTGATGTCATTTCCCTGATCAACACATTGCATGTTTTTTTTGTCCAAAACTTTTCAGTTTTGTTTATAGACTTTTGTATATAGATGCTAAACCAAATGATGCTAAACAAATATAATTATTCTGTAAATAATAATACTCAATGTGCCAGATATGTATGTAGTTAAAAGCCACATATATGGTGCTTTATTTTAATGGATTTTTTTAATTGACTCATTTAGCGAAATATAGGCCGCGCAATTATTTTTATACATGTACTTTTCTACGCAATTTCATATTAGGTTGCATTAGTTTCGAATGCGGCGAAAAGAAAAATTTTCTTCTATAATCTGCATAAAAATATGCACGTACATATATATATGTATGTGTGACTATAAAATGAGTCATACGGGTGGATAGAAACAGCTTCTAAAGCTAAGAGGATTTTCTGATGTGGTTTCACTCCGCAGTGTATATACATCAATTTCCCCATCTGAATACATTTCCTCTCAAGTATGCTTTGTAGCAGTGTTCTCTCAGACTTCAGTAATTCATCAGTAATTAGGTCTGTCTGGGGGCCGCCTAGGGACCCCTGATTTTTCTTGCAGACACTGAAATCAGGCTGTTATCGCGGCCCTTTAACGGGTACACGGACCCTCTGGGATGGAATCAGTGACCCGTGACTGGCTGATATGAGTGTTTGAGGGAGTGTGAGATGTCAATAGTTGTTCTGCTTGTTCTGCGGTGTGGAGCAGCTCAGGTGGAACTAATACAGAACCTCACAAAGGCCACGACCAGAGTTCTGCTTTACCGCAACAGTAATTAAAGTCATTCTCCACAAACTGAACACACAACCGCAGATGAGGGGAAGTGTCAGAGATGTGTGTTTGCATCTATGTGCTGTATGTATTTTTCTCTGTGAAATTAATCAAATGTTAAAGGTAGGGTAGGCAATTTCAGAAAGGCGAGCAATAGCAATCTAGCTTTGAAAGCAAAAGATCCCGCCCTCCCTTCGCAGCACTCTCCAAAGCCACGCCTCCAAAAACAAACACATACATAATTGACAATCAAGTAGGACATCCTATCATTTTATTGGTCCGAATGCAACGATTGGATGAACATTTTACGGTTCTGTGCCTTCCACAGAAGAAACATTTATATATAAAAATATTTTGACCGCTTCGTGATTGCTATCCGTACGTGAAGACATATTCAACTAGCGTAACAAAATGTTTCTTGAAAAAATTGCCTACCTGCCTTTAAACTGAAAAAAGATCCCCTCATTGGACTGGTCAACAGATTTACAAATGTGAATGGTGCGGGGCCAAATAGAAAGATCTGGATAAAACATAAAAACATTAAATTAACATTGATCTGATACGATAAATTCAACCAAAGATGATTGCGCCTAAAAGAAACAAACATGTAGTGTACATCTAGGAAACCTGGTGTGAACGCAAAGCTGGATGTTATGTACCCAGATTACTTTTAAAAAAAGCTTCCCACCCTTCATCAGCTTTGTATGTCATTCTCATGCAAAAAACATGTAGGTAACGATAGTAAAACTGATCAAATTAGAAATGTTTATTATTAAATCTATTTATCCAATGGTAAAGCCAAACCTCCTCATATCTGTGTGGGTGTTACTGTACATGTCAAAGACTCAAAGGGCTTGCATAAAAAGAGGTCTGTTTTATTAAATAAAACCCATGAGAGGAAAGCCAGTGGACGTTTGCATTTCACTCCACAGAGCACTTCTCCTCTGAAGATTCTCCCACTCCTTCTGAACGCTTTCATGTCGGCCGAGGAACCGCTCATTTTGAAGACGGCTTAAAAACACGTCTCTCAAAAGATCAGACAACGGCACTATTAACCTGCCCTGCGCTTACAGCCTTCGCGAAAGGCGCCGAAAACGGTCGAAATGAGCGATCAAAATGGCAGGAAGTCGAGATACAACATGACATGACAATGGGAACCGTTATCAGTCAGTCATTCATATGTTTCCATGTTTGGTCTGACAGGAGGTGGAAACAGCCCGTCCAAATCTACAGCATGTGAGGAGAGAGACAGATGGAACTCCAGCGAGGATACAAACTCACGCGGATGCGTTCAAGTCCAACCCGAAGCATATGTCACGCGATCAGTTTCCGCATAAATTACCTGAAATTTCGGTGACCTGCAGGTAGAGGATTAGCAAAGCGCTTGCGACGTAAATGTGCCATTGCGTGTACTTTAAAGGCCCCTAATACAATAATATGCTTAAAGATAATCACTCTTTTTGAGAATAAAATGCATATTTCATGTTCTTGTCTCTAAAGAGGCACAAGAGCTCGGGGAAGACAGTAAGTTATTACTGAACTGCAAATTCATTTGTCTCCACTTCATAAAAGCAATGCTACAAAGCACCGACTGCGAGGGATTGTGTGTGTGTGTGTGTGTGTTTCAGTATATCCGCACTTGTAATTATGTCAGGGAAAGAGTATGAAGAATTTATAATGAGTATTTTTGTTTTTTAAAAAGAAATACCGGTAATAACTACTATGCAAAGCTATTGGAATGAATATTTATGACCTTTGCTATGAAATATTCATAAAGTCGGTGTAAAAAAAGAACACAAAGGGAGAAAATGGGAAAAAACGATCTGAGTGAGAAAGTCAAGGGGAGGAAGCCACTGACTGGCATTCACAGCAAGAGCTACCGACCGAGCCTCGGGATCGTATATCTGACATTTATTAACAAAAGCGCCGGAAACACCCTCCTCGTTTTTTAACCACCGTCTCTTCATCCCGAGGTGGTGCAAGTTTCTTTCGTTCATCCGATCCTCCTCTCTCTCTCTTTCTCTCTCTCTCTCGCTCTCTTTTCGTTCCATCTACCCAAATTAAGAAATTAATGAGGGATAGATTCTTTACCGACCGGCCCTGCAATGTTTACCACTTATGAAATTATAATGCTGCCTCAGCTGTATAATTTATAAGCCAATTAGAGGAAGTGTTACTTGATTTGATGGGGAGCCGACACACAAAGTACATTTAACTAATAGAGAGCAAGAGAGAGCGATAGAAAGAGAGAGAGAGAGAGAGAGAGAGAGGGCGGACAGCTGAGGCTGACGAGTCCTTGCGCCACTCTAGGATTACGTGGCTAATTGCCCTGCTTTATCTGTCTGTCACGGATAGCCATGAATATTTCAGTGTTCCCAAAGACTTTGATTGTTTGCACTCGTGTTGGGCCTGTAACAAGCAGAGCAGTGGCCAACGTGGAGAGTAGTTAAAGACTGGCACCAGGAAGAGGTGCACGAGGGCGGAGGGAAGCGATGGGAAGAGCTCGGAATTCTGACAGATGAATATTACTGGGAAATGAACGGAGGAATGGAGCGCCCGCCATTAATGCCAACAGAATAATCGTCCTGTGTAGTAATTAAAGTAAAAGTCGGCGCGGTGTTTTGCTTGGTAGCACGGGCGCGCGTTTGTTTGACACGTCTCAAAGAAAGTTCAACGAGACGCCCACTGCTGACTTAATAGGCGTACGAGAGCAGCTACTAGTTCATGAAAGTTGTAAGGAAAATTAATTTACTCCACTCCACATGAATAACATAGAATTAACCCTATGTTTTGTTCAGACTGACTTTTTTATGGTTGGGGTCCCAATTAGGCATTTGAAATATACCCTCAATTTTTTTAAACTAGTTCTTTCAGTAAGTTACACAAAAAGTAAATCTGACCGCAGCAAAAAAAGCATACATTACTATACATATTCAATAAAATACATAAGTAAATATGTACGTGAATCAGATTTTTTAGCATGTGAAAATTCAGTGTATTTATAAATCTGTGATGTAACATTTTTGTAAAGGACGTTTAATAAATTAAAACGTAGTTTATAACTTCTTTGTAGAACTAGGACAATGTATTTAACACTGCAATGTGTTTATGTAGCTAATAAACAAAGAGCAACGTGTACATTTTCAATAGACAGAATTTATATGCCACACATAAGTCAAAAGCTTGAAAAATCATGAGCATTGAGCAACAAAAGACTGAAGATTTACAACAACAAGAAACACACAAACAGGTTTGTACATCTCTGTGGACATTCCATAGACATAATGACTTCTATACTGTACAAACTGTATATTCTATCCCCTACCCCTAAAACTCACCCTCATACAAATATTTTGTGTGTGGGGGGGGGGGTTACTTTTAACCCTTTCACTGTGGGGACATTTGGTCCCTACTATGGTCATAAAAACATGAACACACACACACAACAGAATATTGTATCTGGAATATAATCATTCCAAGATCATCATGCCAGTGTTTTCCCAGCATGGATGTTCCTGCAGGAGAGCTTCAGGAGGCCTCCGGAACGCCAGAGGAGCCCGTGGGACAGTGAGCAGAGGTTCGAGCCCGTCATTAGCCTCTGAAAGCCGAGCGGACATTTATGCAAAAGAGAGAAACTGGAGTGAAGGCATCTTCAATTATCTGATGAGGCAAGTATATCTGAACGGCTCTCTTTTCTTTTCCTTTTTTCCTGCGCGAGGATCAAATAGCAGCTCTTTACATAACAAAAGAGCATCCAGGCTGACCTGCTTCACTCAGCCTACTTTCTGATGCAGCTGGACTTTCCACAAACAGGTTTCCGCTGTAAACTGCGGATGTATTCCACAGGGAGATGGTCATGTACTTAGATTCTGGTCTAGTAGTGCTAGTGACGACCACAGATGAAAGAAACTACACTTGTTCGTGCCATTAACACGCATGAAATTCAAAGGCGGTCAAACACGGGTCCTCTCAGAACACACCAAATCATGTTTTACAAACCAATCTTTCCACGTCTTGGCGGGTTAACAAGAAACACTTAACATCTACGGCTATAGATCTTAGCTGCATTTTTTTAACTTAAGGCCAATAGGTTGCTTCAACAAACATGTTACTAATTCATCTGCCCTAAAGCCTGTGTAACTGGATAGCTGTTAATTAATATAGCTGTCAGTTAAAGGTCTTCTGCTGGACTAGTGGTAACATTAGCTTGACCTGCTAGTCACACTAGGCCTCTATCTGCAGCTCAATTAAGCTAATGCTATGCAGAGAAGGTCTCCGGCTATTAGTTCTCACACAGGGCCCTATTAATAGTATAATTGGGCCTTTCCAAAGCCTGTTATGATCTCTTCCATAGCAGAAGCTCAATATGTTCTTCATTTATACAGCTGTGCACTTGGGGTCTGCAGGAGGTTATGGGTTCCAGTCGCATCTCCCCCAGGCATGTCTTCATGGTGGCATAGATCAATCAAAACACGCAGTAGAATTTCCTAATTCTTTATACCATCAAAACAAAATGTAACTCTGCAAATTTCAATAGTGAATAATTGATAGAAAAATTCGATATATTTATAATTATCTCAAACCTTCATGTATTGTTTTAGGACCCCAGGAAACCGAAAGTCTACGACTTACATTTGCAGGGCAACATAAAATGCTCATTACAACAAAATCATTATTTTCCCAGGGAGTGACATGAAGAAAGACTTTAGTATAATATTTAATAAATCATAATTAATTCATAACTCGCACCTCAATCTTGTATTTAAGTAGAAAATAAACCGAAAAGGAATTGGCGTCCGATTCACATGGTCAGCAGAGATTTAAAATACACTTTAGGTTGTTTAAACATCTTTATACGCCTTTTACAGCACGTCTGAAAATCCAAACATTAAAGACTAAACTATTGAAAGTTATACCGATGATCCAAGTCAAAATAAACACCTCGGCGCATCAACATCCAATCCACCGCGCATTTGAATTCCAAAACGCACATCACCAAACATATTCTGATTAAACCTATAGATTTATTCGACTTATGATGTACGTTTTATTCCAGTGCAAATTACCAGAAGATATTGACTGACTGCTTTTCATCCTTCTTAGAGAAACCGCATATGTTTGTACGTGTGCGTGCGTGAAAAATCTCTGTGGGAATTTTAACAGCGCAGGCCCGCTAAAACCTTTCTGTTTCTCCAGCAGAACGTCAATAAAATAAATATCCTGTGTGTGTCTTTTCTGTCCTCAATGCCCACCCAAACATCCTCAAACCAGCAGGGCAGAGAATCTCCTTCACACCTCAGGCAATCTTTAATATAATCCCTGTTTTTTTGCCCGTAAATGGCCGAGATCTCAGGTGCGGCTTTTAAACAGGGAGAAAAAACCAATGTTAACATATGCTGTGAGTGCCAATAGCTCAGGCTCTGGCATCGACCAGCACTGTGTGTGATTAGGGTAGTGAAGCTCAGCCAATCCCAGACACCGATCGAACCCGCACACTTTCAATATGGATGCAGCCCGGCTCACAGCGGCCACGTCCAGCTGCTTCTATTGATTTTTTCCTCACTTATATAATGGTGTCTCTGTCCAGGATTTGAGCTAAATCACACATATTGAAGGGCTGGCGTCTTTGAAACGAAGCGTTTTTTTCCCCTCATATCTAAATTTATTGTTTTACTGCCAATATTTCACAGTCTCTCTAGAAATGTTTCGTGACTGTCTGTCTGCTGAAGCACCAGGCTTAAATTGTATAGAATGTGTATTTATATTGCATACCCATATTTTTATGGTGGTAGAGAAATGAATGGACATTTTTTCTATGGGGTAGAATAAACTGTCACACTGCGAGGTAAAAAAATTCCGTAATTCCTATTAATTAAAATTCCAAATTCCTGTAAAATTCTATTGAACTTTTCTAAACTTTTATTTGTAGAGCGCAAAGTAGAAGCTTGTCTGATAACTCATCTTACGTCTGTTGCTAACATCTGATTGGACAGTTACATCTTTAAGGCGGGACTTTGTCAAGAGTCAGTTGATAGAAAATTGAAGGTGGACAGGAAAATAAAGCGAGATGAAGGGGAAATGAGACAGTTGATCCTGATATGGACCAGATTGTGGCCCAAGGGTACATTTACTACCCACAATGCCACAGCACCAGCTCCTGGTGTATACTGTTCATTCTATACTGCTTCTGTACTGGCTGTAGGTTGCCCATATAAGGCAATAAAGAAGAGTTCACCGCGCGTACGAGTGTCAGTCTGGTTACGTCAGCCGTCGCAACTGTATATGGGTTACTGTGGACATACGCATGCATGTGAGCTATAATGCACCTGTAAACTGAGTCCACGGATGCCATGAATGGAAAACAGTGTTCACAATTAACTCATGGCTCAAGGAACAAAACCTCTACAACAGATACATTTACAACTTCAAATTTTTCCTTCCACAAATGTAAACAAAAATACATTCGTTTTAATAATGTCAATCGCCAAAACGTTGTTCCACAAAGACCTCACGCTAGCAGATAAAGCCCATTAACATACCAGAACTGACCGTGGGCCAATTCAGTTTGATCTAAAGATCTACAAACCCAGTTTGCTGATGCACTGACCAACAAGTCCAGTTCACGCACACAGTCTCGACCCCATTTCGGTTCACCCAGCGTACTTCAGGTAGAGGAGCGCCGCTATCAGCCCGTGCCATCAGACACCCGTGGACCCAGAGATGAGGAAGAGAGGGAGCGGGTCAGGGTGTAATCTGAGTGGAGATGTTTATCTGCCCGTGTGGGTATTGGAAGGATAATTGTTGCATTGCTCAGCTCAGGTGGTTGATACCACAGAGCTGGAGAAGTTAAGCCAAGATTTAGAACTGTGATGCTCTGCCTTTGCACACTCTCTCTCTCTCTCTCACTCGTCCTTTGATTTTTCTATCCTTTGCTCCTTCCTATCTCTCCATGCTTCCCGCTCTCCACGCCTGTGTCGACCCTCTCTCCACTTCTCTTTCTCTCCCCCGGGGTAAGTATGAATATTCTCTGGCACGCCTAAAGCAAAGGCAGTGCAGGGCCGGGGGAAGGGTCTGTGGCATAGCTTTAGCTGGAGTAATGAGGCCTAATCCCCCGCTGACTGGGTCCTGTTTAAACAGCTCCTGTCTGAGCCACCCAGTAATAGAGTAATTAACCTCTGTGGCCTCTCCTGCCCACCTGCACCGTGCCACTACACTCCGCTCTACCGTTCGACGGCATACAATCCATCCCGTCCATTTGGCCCCTGCAATTGCCACAGCCCGAGAAAGGAGAGAGACGGAGAGGGAAAGGCGGGAGAGAAATTACGATCAGGACTTGAGAGAAAATGAGTGTTTACATGAGAGTCCGGAAGTTTTACTAGAACGATTCTGGAAACGGCTCTAACAGGTGTCAGTCTTACAAAGTTGCGAACGGAGGGTGGGAACTTCCGCTTTGAATGCTAGGTTGCTATTGCTAACCTCGATGAAATGATAGAACAACATTCTGTAGATGGTGATGTTAATACATTTGGCTAAATGGAGGTTTCTCTTAAGAACCTTAGATATAAAGGCTTATGCTTAAATGCCAGTGTCTAATTTTACACTACGAAAGCAAAAATGTATTTAATAGAGTTGGGAAAACTAGATAACATAAGTAGGACACTAGTAAACATAAAATGCCCTGCATACATGAAAACTCTATATAAAGTATAAAGTGAAGGCCCACATTATACAGAACGATTGATTAAGAATGATTGGATGCTTGTACACACTTAAACATTTATTTACTAAAAAGCATACCAACAAAATTTCTATTGTCCTTCTTAAATCAACGTTTCCTTTTAATTCAGCTGTTGTTTTGTGGCGCAAATGATCTGAAATGATTACGGCGATTTAGAGGCACAGCGCGTCTCTCGTCAGCGACTGCTTCAGGACAATTGGTTCTGACAGAGCCATCCGTTTACAGTTGCTAGCTATTGATCTGATTTTCAGCACATCACACCAGGCAGTTTCCTGCACCGTGCTAACAAAAACACTCAGGTGCGATCAAAAACCCACAAAAGACACGCGAGAGCTCACCGGCACGCGGCGAAACGCCTCATCTTCCTCCCACACGCTCGCGCGCAGCTCTTTGGAGACGGCTAGTTTCTGAGAAAGTTAAGGGGCCTTTGCGTCTGAAGCAATCAGCCAGCTTGCATTAAGGTAGATGAAATGTTATGATGTGTGTTGGATGAATGCTTCGTGTCATTAAGAAGCAGAAAAGCAAACAGCGTGAACTTGCCGCGTGCAACGCCTGTCTGAGGAACGCCAAGATTAAGGGATGTTCAGAGACTATCGTCTGTCAAAACTTCAAAGTTGCCACAGGCTCTTCTTGTTCTGGCACCGTAGCAACCAAATCGCAAAAACTCCGCAGCCTCTGAGGCTGTCAGAGGCCTCATGACACCCCCTTTATCAGGTGTACAGTGCTTTAATGTCATCCGAGATAAATAAGCCAATATGCACTGCTGGGTGCATCGGCGCCCCCTGTAGGTTACCATGCAGAAAGAGTGCTGCTTTACCTAGTTACATGTAGGGGTACAAAATAAATATACGAATAATGAAATTACAATAAATAATTAAACACAGTTAAATCACACTAAATTCATTTAATAAGATTAAGTAAACAAAAACACTTACTACAAGCAGGTCCAAATGTAAGACACTAACAAACTTCACATTTTAAATCTAATTTAAAATTGGCTTATTCTAAATAAATCGAATAAACAGAACTGTCAGAATGCTAAATCTGGCTCTCGTTAGCGTAAAAGCGCTGAAATATTCAAATCAAAGACGTGCAAACGTGCTGAAAACCCGTCACGACTCGCCCGTCTTCGCACAGTTAGTTTAGTTTTATTTATTTGCACTTTTCATAATTTTGCATTGTTGCAAAGCAGCCTTACAGAAACTAGACAGTCTCATAAAGCCACCAAAATACTATAAACAAAATCATAATGAGTTTTCATGTTTTTGCCATTTACCTCTAAAGACAATTAGGACAAAAACATCTTAATTTCATTATCATAGTCACATTTTGTTCATTTAGAAATAATGCAAAATGTAGTTTTGTGGCTAGTACGAAATATTTATGCCCAGTAAATTTTCTCAATTTATTTGCAGTGGCAGGTGGCTCAAAAAAGTAAATTTTGGACCTTGCTTGCAGTAAGTGGAAATGGTCCTGAATGAGTCTGTACAAACAGCCCTGTCATGTTATCTCTCCTTCACCAACAGAACAGATGCATTGTGGGAACATAGGAAACATCTGGAGACGACAGATGGAAGAAGAAATGAGATAGAAAAGAGACGGATAAATACAACCAGCTCTGCTTGGAGGGCCCGTTCAGACCACACTGAATAGTTGATTTTTTCTCTCATCCATTCAAAATGCACACGCGGGACAGGACAGAGTGTACATTTCATATTTCAAATGAGAGACAAAAAGACGAGAGGTAAGACAGCGAAATAATCTGCACCATCATAAGTGGAGTCCCATAAGTCGTATTCTGCCGCTGAAGGGTTACAGCAGCGTCTCTGAATTGTGTTTTTGGATTCTGCGTTGATGCGTTTTGTTTCATTTCTGATTTGGTCTGTGCAGGCAGAGAGATAAGAAGCTGTTTACATTTGAAGCGCAGATGCGTCTGGCGGATTTCGCAACCAACGGCAATCTCGCACAACAAAACTCGTCCCCTCAGAATGCAAAAGTAGCCCGATCCGGTTTTAGAGGCGACGCCACGGAGTTTATATGCTGATGACAACGGCGGAAAATTCTAGACGCCGTCGCTCCTATAGATCTGAGTGCGCGTAAAAAGGAAAACAGGGATAAAAGCTTGAAAATACATTGAAGAAAAAGGGGCCACGAAAAGAAAGCCGGTAACAGGGAAGCCAAATTAATTTATTTCCTTTAGAAAAATCTGGTATACCAAGGGGGTCCCTGTAACTTGTGAAAAATTAAAAGAGATGGATTCAAACTGTCCAATTTCCACATCAAACAAACGCTGGCTCTCTGCTTCTCCTGGAGAAAGTGCTTCATACAACATACCCCCCCCCCCCCATCATCACCGCTCTGCTCTCCAGCCCGAATCATCGCCAACACATTTTTTGAACACTCTGTATTCTCTGTTTCCTTATTAATCCTACCGTCTAATTCCCCTAAGCACTGTACTGGTTACACTAGCCACTGTCTCTCCCCTGTCTAATTATACCCTTGTGAGTCTATTAATCAACCTGTGAATTATTTAAGAAGGAGAAATCTTCTGCCTGTAACTGGCTTTGACAGAAGGGGGAAAGCAAGAGAGAGGTGGAGGGAGGGCCAAGGTAGAGGATGGAGATAGAGGGAAAAACAGAGAGGAATATGGGGGGGGGGGGTGCTGGGTAGAAAGAAAGAGAATGAGGGTCTCCGGTCCTGCAGCGTCCCCCAGGACAGAAGCTACTCCAGCTCTCTGGCACTGAAACCAGACAGATCCCCGTCAAAATACACTTTATGTTTGTTTTTTCTCTCTCGTTCCTTGTTTTCATGCATAAGTTTTCATCACAAACATGAATTCATGAATATATGTAGCGATACAGAATAAAGAGGGTAGGGAACAGGAGAGAACATTAGAGAGAGAGAGAGAGAGAGAGAGAGAGAGAAAGAAAGTTAGAGAGAGAAATGAAGGCAAAGTAAGTGAAATTTCTATTACAGTGGAATTTACACTTCAGTGTTTGACATCTAGGCTCTCTTGTCCCCATTACTGAGTCATTATGGTAATAATGGTTACAGTGTTTTTACCGTGCTGCTGTGTGTAGCCGAGAGGAACAGGTTGTGCTTAATGACCCCCACTGATGCTAGTGTCCATGCAGATGCATCCAGGAGGATCCTGTCTTAAAAGCCGGATCATTATTTTTCGGCTGCGAATTGTTCTTTGCTGGTCTTTGCAAAATATCCACCAGAATCTCAGAATACTAATGAGGTATTAGACAGATAAGTTTGCATTGCGGAACCTGTGTTGTCCCTTTTTGCTTCGCGAGATAAAAATGTCTATGAGTGCATGTACGCCTTCCCGGCTAACAAGGAGCGTTCTCAGAACGTCGGCGAACGTTCTTTAAAAGTTCTCTCAAAATGATCCCGAAACATTCTTGCAACATTAGTAGTATGTTTTTTTAATGTTATATATATATCATATCAAAAACATTATTCTAGAGTAGTTAATACAATGTTGAGAAAGTTACAGAATTACAAAATATAATGAATAGTGAATTATAATGAATTATAATGAAGCAAAAATGTTAATAAAACTGGACAAACTGGACGTTTTGAGTGTTTGAATGAAGAACTTTTTTGTTACTCAATGGAAATGCCAGAAAAACGTTCTTACAACCTCAAAATTGTTGCTGGGTTGGTCTGTGTTATAATATAGTTTTTTGGTTGCTCGCGTTGACTACTACTGTCGTGTTGGGTTCTAGTAAGCTCGGTAAGACCCGAGAAGCGTTGCCCACGGTGACTGAAGCTCACTTCTCTCTGTGGGATGTTTATTAAATTAATAAAAAGTAGCTTGCAGCAAAAGGAACACAGGAAGGCCGGCGGTACAGCTGGTGATTGGCACCCTCGGCCGGGCCTGCGGTCTCTCAGGAGGCCCACGGCATTTGCTTTAACTAACTGTCCGTGACTGAGGGCAGAATCTGCCAGTCTCTCTCTTTCTTTTCGGCCTCTGAACACACCGGTAAGGCAGAGTGGCTTTCGAGGGAGACAAAAAGAACAGAGAGCAGCCTGTGTTGGACAGCAGTGCATTAAAAAAACAGAAAAGGGGTGAACGAGAGCTTTGAGTTTGAACACAAGATGCTGATTGGCCAAAAGCAGCCAATCACAACAACTATGTCTGTCTGATGTCAACGGAACATTAATTCTATCTGAAATCAGTTATCTGTGGAAACTGTACAGCCTGCGTTATGGCATGGCAGAAATAACTGCAACGCAGTGACCACATAGCGGTTTTTCCTGCGCTGCTATTTAGTGAATCTGAATCTACAGCACTACAGCCAAGAAAACTACATACAATATGCGCATGGTCTTCCCTGACTGAACAAACAAACAGAACCAGTGTAGTCCAAAGATTTATTGAATCCATCAAAGTGGTAATTAAATTAACATCCATCTCAATACTGACAAACGAGTTAATTTTACTTTCAGTCAGGAACAACAAAATCAATATATTGATTAATATCAACAACTAATTAACGGTAAACGTTCACAGCATTAACATTTTTGGGCAAAAAATTACTTTAAATTTTCATTTGTTTGTAAAAGTATTTTACATTGAAAGGAAAGAAGAAGTTCGTAAAGTTAATTCTAGACTCCACAAACAGAGTTCTGTAGAAAACACAGCTCTGCGATACTACAGTGAGCTACTTAACTGTCCTAATGGAAACTAAACGCTGGCATGCAGAGACATCCTGTTCTGCTTTTAGACGAGCTGCTCTGTGCTGATATTTGCTACAATAACTTAAGTGTGAAAGAGTGTGTACCCTCCTTTCACTGGGGAGCTTGTCTCAGTGCCTCACACACACTACATTAGCAAAACTCTCCTGAAAGACAAATTATGAAACGTATAATCAGCTACTTTAATTGTTTAAGAAATAAACAAAATAAGCAACAACATAATTCAGACAATGGGCCTACTGCTCTCAAAGGAGGGACATGGAAACCAAGGGGGGTCTATTTGCATATTAACTTCTTACCAAGAATCGTCACAGGCAGTATATAATGCACAACAAGCGCGAGCGGTTTTCATCCGATTTTCATGATTTCAGCTGCATGTTCACACCCAACCCTATTTATATTTAATCTGCGACCCCTTTGGGTTTCTGTGTTTCTGCCGTACATTATTCCTGTGTCCCCGTGGACCCTGACAGCTAACGGGGAACATTCTCAGAACATTGGATAACGTTCTATAAACGTTCTTCTAAAGTTATCAAAAACGTTCCTGCAGTAATGTTAGCAGAACTTGTTTAAGCGTTTGTATCATATGTCAAAAACATTAGTGGAACGTTTTATAAACGTCACAGAATAAACGTTTGAATAACTATTTCTATAGACTATTTCTCTTTCTAGAAACGTTTCTATAACCAAGCAATAATGTTAATAAAACGTCTTAAAACCTGCCATAAAGTCCCTGGCCTCTTGCAGGACCCCTCAAAAAGCTTGTTTACTCTCAGTGAAGATGCTAACAGCTAGCAGCACGTCTTTTAAACGGGCCACAGCTATGAGGAAAGAGAACTCATTAAAAGCTTAGACACCACTTGTGACAATTGCTAGTCGTGTTAGCCGCGGTAATTACATGAACACTGTCCGAGCTGAGACTTGCTGGCTCTCAACCCAACATCAGACGTAACAGTCAATTAGCAGACCATAGCAAAAGCTTTGAGGTGCGAAAACAACATACTGAGACATCTCTAAATACGGGACAGCATCCCGGTTGATGGCATTTTTGTCCATATTTGGCTGGGTGGGGGTGGAGGAGAGCTATTTCAAGCATTTTAAACCATTAACAAACCGAGACAAACAAACCCAAGCAGCAACAAATGCACGGAGCAAAACACGCTCATTAATACAGAAAGTGAGAGCAATGAGCCAAACAAAGAGGCCCTGATAAAAGTGAATACATGCATTCAGATTGACTAGAACTCTGCCAAACACACTGTACTGGTTCTCACAGGCTAAGAATACGGAATGACGGCACTGTAAGTTCTAGCTCTATGTTTCCGGATACATTTGGTGATGGTTTTTGGAACGAAGGCCTCAACCAAAGGAAGTTATGATGGAAATGGCAGAACAGCACATTCCAAATTATATTTATATTATATCTTTTTATGCATTTTTATCAGAGCTAACAATTTAGCGTTTTATGACATCAGAGCTAACAATTTAGCGTTTTATGACATCAGAGCTAAGAATTTTACGTTGTAAGAATGTTGCCATGATGTTTCCAATAAGTAAAAAAAAAAGTTAAAAAAGGAACATTCTAGAAACATTCATGTCTTGTTATTAATGTTGTTATATTAATGTTGTATTAATGTTATTTTTTGATTACAGCTATGTAAAGTTTTTTTGAACTGTAACATTTTAAAAATGTTCCACTAACAACTTTATAACAACAAAAACAGAATAATGTTTTTGATGTAGATGATATACAGAGTTAAAAAAACATTACTAATGTTACTGCAAGAACATTTTGATATTAAACATCAAGATAACTTTAAGGGAACATTAGCCAACATTCTGAGAATGATCCTGATGGCCCTTCCTGCGCACTATAATACTGGTCAAAATTTCCACTCTACATGATGGTACTTCAAGTATGTCCTCACTGTCTTTGTCACTTCACGCTGCAGTTTTGGGTTCAATGTGAAAAGACAAATTCCACATGGAGTCTAGTTAGGACACTGTGTTATACAGAAAGGCGAATCCAACAAAAACTCTTTAATGGTCTAGCCAACACCTGTTTTATGACAGATACAGTAAATCTATAATATAAACTGCACGTAAACAACTTGACTTTAAACATTGTTGGATAAATCTGCGGTCTGTGATAAAGCTTGCTGACTTGTTCACTTATCGAGACCCGCGGAGTGTGGCGACTAATCTCTGTCTGTGAAAGGGCAACGCACGGAGGAAAAGTTCGTCTTTGTTCCACTTTACCACTTTTCAGCTTTACACAGCAGCTCCTGCATCTTTTCATTGACTTTTAAACTAGCGCCTGTTTTTTATTTTTGCCCTTTTTGCCACTTTTATTGATTGGGGAAATTCGGAGGACGTGTGCTAAGCACTAGCCAACAGCTAGCAACAGACAAACAAGCACAAAATGTATCTTTCAATTTTAAAGTTTATGCATATGGATTTACGCGAGACATTCATATATAAATGTATTCAACATTAAAGAAATGAGTTTAAAGGAATAATCTAGAATCCAGATCAAATACATATTGTGATCTATGATCGACAGCTGTCATCATGCTTTTGACTCAATGTCAATAAGTACAAAATCACCTGCAGTAAAAATTACAGTAATTACAGTAAATTACAGTAAAATTGTATAAAAAAAGGCCAAGGCTGGTAAGAAATAATACCGCCTTACATGTCTCAAAAGTAGGTGTTATATATATTAATATCATTATTTATTCACAGGGCTGTACACTGGTGCTATAAACTTGTATTTTAATTGCGTTATTGTAAATAGGTTTTAATTTATGTGGGACAATGCATATACAGATGCTTGCCTCTTCAATTGCATGTAACCCAGAATATTCCTCTAAAGGGACTCATGCTTTAAACACGGTAAATCAGCGGTGTGGGAGAAGACAACAGCTGTTTTCACTGCTGTGCCCTTCTTAAACATAATATTCTTTCCTTTAATGCTCCTTCATTAACCGGGTCCTAATAAGAACTAATGAGTGCCTTGTTAAGCCGTGCGCCGCTAATTGCTAGTCCGAACTACCGGCAATGAGGCAACTTTAAACAAGCGAAAATATTGAGATGCACGAGAGACTGACGACTTCCCTTTCAAAATGAATTTTTAATTAGCGATAATCAATATTCAAGACGCCTTTTGCCATTTATGGTTCTATCAAGAATCATAAATACTTAACGGTTAAAGAAAAACCTCCACACAGATATAGTTAATCCCTTTACTGCTTTAAGGCAATCAGGCAAATCAGACACGATTAATTATGAATTGAACTATTACCACAATTCCGCCAACACTCGAACCTCACATTAGCTAAGTGCATGCACAACATGATTCATACACAGTTTTGCTCTCTCCTGATATTTCGACTGGGCGCATGATGCAGGAGCCTGTTTCGTATGCGGCGTCCGTCCTGCTCTCTGGGTTTCATTTATATCAAAAAGACTCAAACAGGCGGAAAGTCAGAGAGCTTCCAGAATACCACATCGTTTCCCCCTCACCTTTCCTTTGAGAATCTGGCCAGCTGAAGAAAGTCTCATTAATGTTGATAGCCAAGACTCAGACACAAAGACAAAGGGAAAAAAAAAATACAACAAGAAATTGGTGGGGAGGGCTGTGCTAAATCAGTCTGGTATACGTGTCAAAGCTACACTGCTTCCATCCTTCCATACTTCCCTTAGAAGGCCCAGCAGTCATGGTGCATTAGTGCAGTGAGTGGAAAGCCACAGTGTTGATATTTGCACTCCAAAAATAGTCATTTACCGTTGTGGCTGTAAGCTCAGGGTGGCATCTAAAAACGTGGATGCCTGAGGACACCCCCAAATAAATCTCCCCTGATCCCTTCTACGAGCAGGCGGTGGGAATGACAGAGGGGTGTAGGGGTACCGTAATGGGCTGGGTGAAGCACGCCGGTTCCTGAAGGAGGCCCACAGGAGAGAGACGTCGCCTGTGGTCTTGCCTTGGGCAGGCCATGCACAGCACTCAGGTGGGCTGTCAGACACTTGGGGTTGAGGGGAGGGGCTACAGAAAGCCTTAACCTTCACACAGTAACGTCACGCATCTAAAACAGAACCAGCTTGGCTCTCGAAAACAGCAATTTGCGGTAACAAACGTGGGAGCCTTGAAGACAATGGAATCGGACCTAAACTGATTACATTTAAGATCAGATTTCTGATAAAAAACTGTATGAGAACATTTAGACCTCCATTTGTACTGGTTTCCACACCATTGATAGTCATAAATGTACGATTTGTAAATGGTTACCAAACTGGCTAAAGCTAGCATCTAGCTTACAGTGAATCTTCTCATAAGCTATCAAAAAACTTTATTGCAGTAATGTCAGTACAAAATATATAATATACAATAACATTCATATAATGTCTAAAAACCGTACTTTTACATTTTCCTAGCACGTCCAAAGCAACATGTTTAACATTCTTGTTACTAATGGAAACGTTACGGAAACGTTCCTGCAACATCAAATTGTTAGCTGCCCAGCGTTTTGCATACAATTTTAAGGAGACTGGCTCTTGATGACGTCGCTCGTCAATGTCGATTATAACTCTTTTTTTTTTTCCACTTACCCTATAAACTTCAAGGGCTACCGTGATAGGCGAGCACAACACACTTCCTGTGCTTGACCGGACGGAAGACCGAAGCCTCTGGCACATCTAAAATGGGGAACACCACAACTTCAGTTCAACTGTACAATACTGAAACGTTCAACACACACTAGGCCCATACAACCCTTCATATAACTGACAACAGCAGCTCTCAGTCGCTCAAAAAACGTACATATTTACAAAGAGAGATGCATCGTTGCAAACATCAAAGTCTCCGAGCGCTGCTCGGTGGGACATCTAGGGAACGCTGCTCTGGATTCAGCAGGGAGGTCATTATCAGAATTGTCTTCATGCGCGAGTCTTTTCAACATTTGAAAGTTAACGCTGAAACAACAGTCTGGCCGTGTTGTTGTGGATGGACTGGAGTCACTCCTCCACCAGCAGAGACCATTAAAGCAGGAGGTCACTCAGCTATACATGAGGTCAGTGTGTTAAACCTGGGAACTGACCTTATTCAACAAGCCCACACAAACTAAAGGGCTTCTATTTGATTTAGTAGTTTGTACTGTCTCTAAATCAGGGTGTTCATTATGGTTTGGGGGTTGTTGAGGTCCGACCCTTTAAGTTTGAACAATTGTTTTGGATGAAAATAAACTTTAAAATCACCATGAAATCTAAATACTATTCTTATGTTTGCATTGTGTATTATAAATTGTTTATCAGTGCACATCATTTTTTTTTGTAATTCATGTGCCCTCGTCAAAAATATTAACCCCTTCCTCAAACCAACAACTCTTCTCTTGATGATGTATGTCTGTCCCTGAGGGCGGGACTATATTGACTGTCCAATGGCCAGGCAGTTTCTATCCCTTTAACGTCCCACGATCCAATCAATTCCCAAAGGATGAAATCAAGTCCCGCCCTAAATTTTCTCTCATTCCAGAAGCTGTTTCATTTGAATTTGGCATCACCAAAGTAAGAAAAGACCACCACAACAACTGTTACATGGTGACTTTAACACTGAAACTAATAATAGATGTTTCTTTAAACATTTTACCATCCCCGAAATTAATAATTTACAAACTGTTCTAAGTATCTTTCTGATTAAGTTCAAAATTAAAACAAAATTTACTAAAATTAAAAATTTTCTCAAAGAAAAAAACATACAAAACAAGTGATAAACATCAATACAACAGATATGGAGAAAGGCGAGGGGTTAAATTAAGAAACCGAAAGAACCTTGAAATAGCCCGTAATTTTCCAATAGTACGCCTCATCTCGAGTCACTTCGACTACGTATACAAGAGGAGCAAAAAATAGCGCGCATAACGCTCATTAGCTACAAATACAAACACCCTCTCTAATAGTTCCCTAAATCCCACAGCTCATAGCACTATGGCGCGGCGAGATAAAGACGCAAAAGCAAGCGCGCGTCTCCCACAAGTGCTTGTTAGGCCCAAATTATTATCGCGAGGAATAATTCGGAAAATAAATAAGCAAATAAATAAATAAATAAAAAAAGGGGGAAACATTTATAGATCTAAGTATTACCAGAGGAGCGAAAAGTTTGTTGCCAGGCTCCAGAGGCCCGTTTGAAATTTGCTTTTGTTTTTCACTTTGATCTTTAAGAGTTCACCTCTCCTGAAGCCGTACACCTCACACCCTCTCCCCCAAAAAAACTGCACCCCACGCTCACTGTGCTGCGAACTCCAGCTGCCCGGACACCAGCCACTAATGAATGACATCACTTAAAATATATACGTGTGTGTGTGTATACATGCACACATGTATAAAATTCATTAATATTAATACTATACTCCTACAGCACGCAAAAACAAAAAGGGCAACATCTATAAATGGCATGTATAAATACCAGATTTTTACAGCTTCATCTCGTCTGCCTTGACTGGAGATTAATCTTACATGCTGCACAGTCTGTTTCCCTCTCAAAACATTCTTTCCTTGTGCAGTGGAGAAAACAAACTAATGGTCCTAATTAATGGTAATATTAGACTCGTACTCGTTAAAATTAGACATTTCATTTATACATTTCAGGTGTTTTTGTTTTGCTTGTAAAAGGGCAGAATTAGTGTCACCAAAAGAAATCGCAAAAATAATTTTCAAACGCACCTCATGCGTTTTTCATCACTAAAACGTAGATGATTACTTATAGATGTTTGAATTAATAAATTGTAATAGTTCGGACTCTTACTCAGCATGGCTTTCAATGCACGCCATAGAAAACAGCCCAACAGAACAATGCACAGCCCAGCAAAAAATATATACATAAAAAATGGAGTACCAGACAAAACAGACAGACAAAATTGGAAGAGACAGGCAGAGGGAGCAGCACTCGTGGCTGGATCCAGACAACTCTCCAGTCCTTTCCCTTGGGGACTCGCACCAGCAGTGGGGGAACATCCCAAACCGCTGCCCCCAGTTCTGAGTGATATTGTAATGAGCCAGTTTCACTGGCCCTTCAACACGCACACACCTCAACCAGCTCCCAGAGCCCCTGAGCGGCTCGCTCCATTCCGTTTCATCACACTTCAAACGGGCCTGGCGTGCTCCGCGGCCTGCGCCAGGCCAAGGGACCGCAACATCTGCATGAGCGGGGAGGAGGAGGGGCGTGTCTCACGGGGAGACACGCCATGTCTCGGAGCAGATGTCACAGGAACCTGAACAGCAGGACGGGGGAGGGCCGCCGTGAGGCACACCGGCAACAGGTTGCGAGAGAGAGAGACGGTGACATCCCCAGCAGAGTGCAAGACCCCCTGTTCTGCGTGCCGCACGGGGCCTCTCTGATTCAAATCTTTCCCTGTTGTTGACCCCTTTGACAATGAAATTAGATAATTAGTCACCCTAGCCGTAATAAGCTAATCACGATCACATGCTTTTTCATTATTAAACCCGTGTCGTCCCAGGGCGCTCCCTGAGGGCTGCTCGTGCTACGCAGGAGATGGTGGGGCACACCAGGGTGGAACCGAGATTGGCTGGCTGGAATACTAGATGCTCCGGGCTTTTGTTTCAACAGTCCCTCTGGCATAGAGAACCAGGGCATAATAGATCCACCACCAAATGATCCCTTAAATACAATGAATAGGCCTCTTAAGAGAGAACCACACTGTCTGTAACATCGTTTAACATTAGCACCATTTCGTTTGTCCCTCATTGGAAATGCCTGGTGCTATGATGAGGCTGCTAGCATGTTCGTTCACTAGCAGCAAGAACTGCTCTCTTCCAAAACCAAGTGGGCTTGTTTAAACAAAGATTGTTTTAAAAGGAAGGCAATTTTACTGTAGTTATCTAAGATACCTCATATTGGCCAAAATATAAGGCACAATTTTATGCATGTTTTGTGGAAAAGGCAATCCCAGAATGCTGTGCAACAAGCTTAGTGATGAATACATTTCATGTGGTGAACAAAGCGAGGGAAATGTTGATTGTGCGTGCAAAGTCATTCAAAACGGTGCGGTTTATTTATGAAATTAATTGCGAGTCAAGTGCTAGTTGTGTAGCACGCAGAGTTGCTGAAAATAAATTTGTTTTAACCAACTTTTATTTCTAAAGCGTTGAACGTACATCGGGAAACCGAATTAAACCAGGCTGGCATTACAAAGCGCGTCACATCTGACAGATTCTCTGAAATCAGAGACGCGATCCGTGTGGTGCAATCCGTCAATACCTGCACTAATTACATCCCTGGACTGGTTGCACTCCCAATTACTAGCAATACGCCAAACCCTGCGTAGAACAATCAAGCACAGCGTACGCTCGACTAAGCTGATTCCCCGTGCTGTTGTCTGATATCTTCTGCTGCAGTGGGCCTCGATTGGAAACAAATACCTTTCGATGACCTCCAACGCCGAATGTGGCGGCTGCCGGACGACCGCTGCTTCACCCCCAACCCTCTCGCCCCACGTCTACGTGCTCTTTCTGCCACTCTGGCTAAATGTAATTAGAAAGCACATTAAACTTTGCCACGCCACTTTCCGACATCGTTTCCGTTCGTTTTGTTGCTTTTATTTGTTTTGCAGAGCGGCGCGTCCCGCAGAGCGCAGAGACAAGCTGCCATGTTCTCATTACGGATTCAGACTGTTTTTGTCACCCAGTCGACTGGTGCCTCCAAACAGCTGTTTTCCCTGGCAGTATAAATAAGCATTTGTTCTGACATGAAGGAGAAAAGGGGAAGAGAGAGAGACAGACGGTGTAAAAATGCCGAGCTCTGAACAGTCAACATCGGGAAACGAGGAGAGGATACCACTGAGGCTTTGTAGTGCGTAAAATATTCTTATTATAAACTCAATAGCTAAGCAACAGATAACACATTACGCTGTTGACTATTCAGTCAGGATGTTTAGAACAGATTTGAATACTAACGCCGAGCATAAGCGTGGTTTTAGCTATTTTCAGCTGTGATGGATCTTTCCAACTTACTGCTTGAAGTTGAAGTTGGCAGGTGATACGTCTCTCTACACTCGTATTGCAAAAAAACAAAATCGAGGAGTGTCACTGAGGGGTAACAGGCGTTCGCTACATCAGGGCTTCGCGGGCGCTAGTGGTACGAACTACAAACGCTATTGTGCTTTTATCACAGGCCAATAATACAGTAATGACAACTTTAGCAAACTCGTCCATTTATCATCAGCTGCAATTACCCAGTTCTGTTGATGTTTTTCTAATTTCTACACCGAATAATAGAAGTGAAACTCCATGGTCATTTATTTCATTTATTCTTCTACATAATTCAAGAGATTATTTTAGCCGAGATACTTGTTTCATTGGACGACAGGGCATAAAAAACCATAAATGAAACTATAGAACTATAAATTAGAATTAAAGTGCAACTAAGCCTGTAACAACATCTTAGCGAGGTCACGTTGGGGGCGGAGTTGTTCACAAAGACCCCACCCACTTTGATTCTATGGCATACTAATAGCCTGCTAATTAAACAGTGTCTCTACTCAGTAGCTCTGAAGTCATCTGCCAATCATCCTGCAGAAAAATAATCTGTTCGCTGCCAATCACACACACTTGTGTTCCTGACAGGTGCCATACCACAGCGCTCTTCTTAAAATATGGACCCGCTATGCTCTGAACCCACAGCTGGAAAAGAAACCGAGAGAGCACACATGAACGTCCTGGTGGAGTTCCGTGCCGTTTATGCAGATTAAGCGCATAATAAATAACTAAAACTGATAGCTACTTTCAGACATTAGCCTGAGGGGATAAACATCTATTAGCAGATTAAACAAAAATAATAACCGCGAGTCACTCATCTTAAAAAGCGAGAAGTTAAAAGACGCCAAGCTGAGGAGGGAAAAGTCACGTCGTTTCGTATATTCAAAACAATTTACAGAATTCTTCATGAAAGGGAGGAAAAATCGTTTTTATTATTTAGCGACCATTAACTTTTTTCCACAAAGAAAGTGACACTGGAAAGAGATGGTAACCACCCTTGATAATTTGGGGAATGCACTTAATCAACAGTAATTAATTACATATTTATGCCAGAAATAGACCGAGACAACAGAGCTGTTAGGAGTCTAGCAGACGCCCCGAACAGGAAGTTTAGGTGCGCCGAGCGGATAGAAACTCAAAGTGACAGGCGATCCTTTGGGAGCCAGAACTCTGGATAGCGAGGGCCATGGAGAATGCAGGTGTGCACACAAACACTCTGGGCTGAAACATGAAGCGCAAGCAAAGAGGTGAGGAACGGATAACGGATTCAGCGTGAGGAGACACAGCATTCGCTTCTGCCTTTGAAATCCAGACCAGTTGCTATCAAAGCGCTGCTTCACACGGCAAGAATGAAAAGTGGAAGGAGCTGAAGAATTTTTACAGCGCAGTCAAGTAATGTAGCTACAGGAAGAACTCGAGACATCCTCCAGTGGTCCGATCTGTTTCCGTCAGCTGTGTCCGGCTCGTTTAAACTCACATACACTCATTGGATTTTAGGGCCAAGTGGATTTTGAAAGAAACAAAAAATAGGTTATTCATGAATACCTCAATTTGTTCAGTTCAACTGAGCTTCTGTGGAACATTTGTAATGAATGTCAATGTTGATCTCTTGCTGACGAGCTCAGATGTGGTTTAGTTTATTGAAAGGCAATCTTAGGTCAGCACACTAAATCCATGGTAACTTTACAGAAACTTTATAGGTGTAATAATACATAATAGAAATAATAGAAGTATAAAAAAGTAACTTAAAAATTAAAGATGACTTTAAAATTAAAGTTTTATTATCTAGACATAGAACTACAATAGCCTATATAGTGCTCTTTCTCTCTCCTCTCATTTTTCTGTCTCTCTCTCTCTCTCATCTGGCTCTCTCTCATCTGTCTGTCTCTTGTCTCTCTGTCTCTCTCTGTCTCTCTCATCTGTCTATCTCTCTCTCGTCTGTCTCTCTCTCTCTCCCTCATCTGTCTGTCTCTCTCATCTGTCTATCTGTCTGTCTAGTCTAATTGCTAAATATATAAATATGTATCACTCAACACTTGAAAAAAAACAATATCTTATAAACTTGCATTTGAACGACGCATCTGATTTAGCAACACAAACTATAATGAAACCTGCCAAAACAATCAATACAAAGTCAACAAAGAGTGTTCCACTGTAACGGCCCTGCCTCAGTCAAACAGTCAGCTTTCCTGATGCAGCAGTACAGTATGCATTTAAAGACCACCTCCCTCCGTACCGTACACGCAGCCAAACACGGCGTATTGATTTTTATAATCTGTTTACTCGTCTCCTGCACTCCTGAGTACACCGCTGGAGAGCGTGATTCGCCCTGGGGCGTTCAGTGGAGCCCGGCATGTTCCAGCTTTGATCATCGTTCAGTCAGTGGATTAACATATGCAGGCTCTCTTCTGCTCTTTGTCGTCAAGCCTACTAATAAATCTCTGGCTTCCCTCTGATCAGCTGAAGGCCACGAGTCAATCAGCCCACCTCACACTCCAGCGGTCTCCAAGCAGGATGGGAGCTCTTTGTCTTCAGTGTAAAAAACGCAAAATAGAAGCTGCATAAATCGTGTGCAAAAGTAAAGAATATTTAGCGTTGACTGTGCAAAACTAGCTTGAGCCAGCGCACATACCGAACAAACAAATTTAGGTTGTAAGAACGTTTCCCTAACATTTCCATTAAGCATTTCCATTTTTGAAAGTCCTAGGAACGTTCAGAACATTCAGTATTATAGACGTTTTATTGTTACCGTTTGATTAACGTTATTCAAAATGTAACGTTTATAGAACGTTCCACTTAACACTAACTTAACATTTTTGATATACGATATATGATGTTAAAAACTTTCTACTAACGTTACTGCAAGAACGTCGTTGATAACGTTGGCAGAACTTTGAGAGAACATTAGCCAACATTGTGAAAACGTTCCCTGTTAAAGGGTAAATTTAGGTAATGATGCATGCAAGCTGCAACAAAGCATGTCCTAAAATAAACTGAAAAAAGTTTGCCCTGAACTAAAAGCCTCATTTATCTTGAGGAGAAAATAGATCACAGCACCATTTTCTGTTTCTAACTAATGCTTGCTGTGCACTACACCTCGTAATTACAGACAGGTGGGTCCGTGACCTCTTATGTTAGTCTTTACTGGCACACATTGGCATTCAGTTTAGGCAAAAGCTCATGAGGGACTGGACGCCACTGGCCCCATTGGCAGCTGATGGAAGTAGGGCAATAATGTTTCCACTGTGAATTAGCTTTGCTAGATTTTTTCCCCGCCTTAAAGATCAACTAGGACACCTGCAAATAAACTAAGCCGACTGTGTTAGATCCATCGAGACATTAAAGTTCAAAGTTCAAAGCTCTAAATTCTGATTGGATGAGCCGCGTTTGAATGTAAACACACTGGCCAGCACACCAACCATATTAGAAGCTAATTTGAGAAGCACAGTCAGACTTGTAGAAAATCTGTCTCGCGACTAAACTGCTGCAAATTCCACTGGTAATAGGCAGAAAACTGTAGTAAACTAACTCCATAAACAAGCCTGTGCGAGCAGCAAGGAGTACAGCGACCTTTGTGTCTGGTGTTGAGGCCCTATTAAAACAGAGCCTAGCCTGCTGCCAGGAAACACATCCTCTAACCGCGGAAAACCAATCTCGCAGCAACCGCCAGACAATCAGCGATGCGCCGCGCGGGGTCGAAACAGCGACGACCCGCTGATTCCACAACAGCAGAGGTGAACAAGCCTCGGTGCACTGATGAGCGCTGCCCAAACATCAAACAGGTACAGAGGACCTCCCCGCGACCCGCCTCGCCGGCCCCGTCTGACGCCCGCGCCTTTTATTTGGGCCGATAACGGATGACGGATTGGCAAATATCGATCATGGCGGTGTTGGTAAAACTCTCCCTTCAGATTTGAGAGGTGATTACGCATGGACCCAGCTGATGCTGTCTGGGGTTGTGTGTGTGTGTGTGTGTGTGTGTGTGGGGTGGTTTGTGCTCAAACTTCCAAACATAGCACACACACATCGTTCGTAAACTCCTGTTAGCCTTTAGATCAGCGTTTCCCAACCTGTGTTGTCTTGGGCACACCCACACCCCCTATCAGTAAGTCTTAAGTAGTCTTTATTAAACCAGAAACGTATCTATCTTAACTTATCGATGAGCTATGAGCTTTGAGTGGTAGACTTTAGTTAGCCTACAATCCTCTACGAGTTAAACAGAGGGGGCAAAAGCAAGCTAGCTTTGAAAGCATAAGATCCCACCCTCCGTTCAGAGCGCTCTCCAAAGCCACGCCTTCTCCAATATACATGAAAGCAATACATGGAGGTATGCAAATACATAGTTTGACAGACAAAGAGGACACCCTATCGTTGCATTCAGACCTAATGCAATGATTGGATGAACATTTTATGGTCCATCCAGAAGGAAATATTTTATATTACATATATTTATTTGTGATATATTTATATTTAGAAAACCTTACTTAGCCTACCCTGCGTTTCAGCAGACCAGCAGCAAAAACATATATATTTTTTGACATATATATATATACTGTATATATATATATAAATGTGTCATTTCAGTTTTTTAAATACAGTTAAAGCAAAATGAAATTTGCCTATGCACTTCTGGTTGGAAACTTAACAGGTGCTGTTGACACGATACAGGAAATACTGTGACAAAGAAAGATATAAGACCGTGACAATACAGTCCCACAAACGCACCAAACGTTAGCTGAGTTTACCAAACTCAACAGACAATCGATCAACATACAGTACAGCCGTGTCTCCGTTTCTGACGAGTTTGTTTGTCGGAACGGAGGCCGCAGTAACGAGCAGCGTCGGTGGACCAGACGGGCGCTCTCTCCCCCCTCGTGTTTGCCATAGGAAAGGGGTGTTATTAATTAAGGATACGAAGCAGATTTTGACAAGGGTTCCCCAGTGGCAAGCGGTGTGGATTCTTGCCGTTGACCTGGCCCAGTGGGGGTAGCAGGCGCCTGTTTGAGGAGGCGGGTGGAGTGGGGTTGGGCTGGCTTCACGCTGGCAACCAGGCCTTCCACGTCTGCGTTGGTGCTTTGAAGTGTCACCTTGAGAGAAGAGCCAGTGGCCGGGTAGTGGAGAGAGCGGGTGCAATGAAAGGAGTGGCACCGCTTGCGTTGCCAGACACGGCGCTTTTAATATTACATGGGCTTCCGTCCATCTCTCTACACATGCAGGATATTGCTTCTGCTTGATTTATGCAGAAAGTGGACTTTTCTTTCGTTCTTTCCTTGCCGTGGTTCAACGCCCGCGCAGGTTCAGCCGGATTTCTGCGCCTCGGACGTCGAGTGTTCTCCGCAGTTAATCAAAGCGAGAATTGGGACGTTTGGATCACGGCAGCTGTTGTGACACAAAGATGCTTTAACGGCGAATCAGATAGTTCAATTAAGTTCACAAAAAGTCGCACCCACCAAACTTAAACGCAGACTGGCGCGTCTAAATGCTATTCATTGCATTACGTGGTACATCATATGGTATATTTCAAATACAAATGGGTTATATCCATTTCAGATATAAATGGGTTTTTAACAGCGAATGCAGATAAGGAGAGAGAGAGAGAGAGAGAGAGAGGCCAGTGACTGATACGAACTAAATGCGTTTATTACACAGAAAAAAACAAAAAACAGGCTACTTTAAAACAAACAGATTATACATTGACGAAACCCGATTCCAGAACAAAAATGTCACCTGACAATATCATTATGAAACTATAAACTATTGTGTTTTCTATAACGTAACCCGTTGGTTTCCTCTGCATTTGACATAAAATGCTCTTTGTTGAACTGCTGGAGTGTGTAAAACAGAGAGAAAGGTATTTTGAACAGAGCCGCGCTCTGCCCATTATTACACCCGTCCCAGATCACAGTTTTAACTCCCCTGATTAATCCTGACATGCGCAGTCTTTTATCTCTCCTCTATCTTGCCGTTTTTAATCAGATTAACCGAATTGGGCAGCTTTTAATGGGCCCTTTTTTAGAAAAACCGAAAGAGGATGATAATTAAAATAATTAAACCGCTGGGATCGCTGCTTACGTCTCTTGTTCTCCATCTCTCTCTCCCCTTTTGCTCTCTTCCTCTTTCTTCTCCCTCTTTTTAAGTTTTACGTCTTTCTACCTCATTCAGAATGAGGAAAACACAAACCTTTAAAACACAAAACTCAAAGCTTTCGTGTGTCTTGTGAAAGAGGACGCGCAGGTGTGTCCGTGTGCCTAAATCTGATAGCACGGGTGGGCTCAGGGATAAATACTTGTGTTTATTCCGTCTCTGTGCACTTTGCATCAAGCCTAAAGCCGAAAGTATCTTCAAAAATTACGATTATTTATTCATAGACTTTTAAGCTATTAATGAGGACAAATGAAGTCGGTCTAAGGAGTGTCAGTATAAAATATGCTTACCAAAAATGATCTTGTTTTGCATTTTCTCTTAAGCGAGTGTCCATGTGGAATAAGCAAAAACGTTTAAATACAAACAGGCTTTCGCGAGGCCGGAAACATAAAAAAACGAGCAAGCTACAGAATAAAAAATAATAACTTATGAATTTAATAAAAGACTTTGAAGTCGTACTGAGATATTCATGCTTTCCCACGTATTTCAATTCCTGGAAAGATTAATAAAACGTCTATGAGTTGCCACGGCTAGTCTATGATCAACAACTGTACAAAAAAAATATCCAATTAGGATAATTGCGATTTTTATTGCTTGATTAAGGACCAAGACTGAAATGGCCGTGCCGAAACTATTTCACACCATTTTCACACTTGGATACAGTTATCCTTTAATTATAATTCCTAAATGAATGAAAAAATAAAGATGAGCCCTTGATACCAGACTCTACAACTCCAATTTTCAAGAGGAAACGGAAAAATACTGAAATAAATATCGGACTCTTTACCGCCCTATCATATCTGCATGGCGCTGCTTTAAGTTCACGCCTCGCCTCCTCTCGCGTCCCTACAATTTCACAAGGTTGCATTTCAAGTTGGCAAAAAGAGAGAAAATAAATCCCATTGCCGTGAATACTTAAGATTTATATTTAAAATTTCATACAATCTTTGAAAACATTGAGGAGCAATTTCGTATTTGCACTGACATCTAATTTCCCAAGTAGATTCTGAAATCACAAATTGGCGCGGATTCCCTCTGCGTCCAATTACTTCGCATCAGTTTTCCTGACCCCGCGGAGTACTGCTAAATTAAACATAAGATTTTTTTTTTGGACCCAGTCGTGAAACAGTCCTACATATGCACGCGTTTGATAAACTAATCTTACTTTCTCAGTTGCGCGGCTCGAGTCGTGTTTCGCTGCGGCGCTGCATGTGAACGAGGCGCGCGGCGTGGGAATAATTGCGCTCATATGTTTAGGTCATTATCTCTACATAACATATATAAAAAATAAGGAATCTGGTTGGTCCGCCAACTTTGGGGGTATAACATTTGGACATTGGTCTTAAAGGAGCAAATAAGTGCAATGAAAATATGAATGCAAGTCGTAGAGTTAGGCGTAAACAACAATTTAAACGAAACCAAGTCACCTTGAACGTATACTGCATTTTATGGATCTGTTTTTTTAGAGGGAAAGGGAAAAACTGGCATTTAATGTGTCGTTTGACCTCAGATGAACATACGTACTCACCTCTAGATACGCTGTGAGCCAGGACGCTCAGCGGAGTCAATAGTTTCGACTGCACCTGTTGATTGATGCGTGATGATCAGGCAGTACAAGAGCAACAGTGCCCTCTAGTGGCCGCTACTGCAATGGCCTAGTGCACGAATTCTCAATTCTGGTCCTTGAGGTCCATTTTTCCTGCAGAGTTTAGCTTAAACTCAGATCAAACTCCCGTGCTCGTAACTTTCCATTAATCTTGAAGACCTTGAGGAGCTTGTTCAGGCGTGTTTGATTAGGGTTGGAGCTAAAATCAGCAGGAAAGTGACCACAGGCTTAGTGGATGATTGCTATCTGTCTTGGCTTATGGCTCCCCAGTGGATTGTCTGCTTTAAGACAGTTTGATGTCCAGAATTTGAAGAGATTTATTAGTGTTATTTACTGTAAACTGTGCCAGCAACTCTGGAATGGTTTTCAGTCGCACAAAACAATTTAAAATATTTTCTGGTTACCATTTTGATATTATTATATTAGAAAATACAGAGGTGGCATTGGATCTTAACATTTTCTGTCTCACTTAATGATGGGGTTAAATTGTTAAATATCTATTTTGATTGGAAAGACTTAAACTCGGACTTTGTACACTTAAGCTACAAACGCATCAACGTCATTGTGCTAGGTAAGTTAGCAAATCAAGTAGCATTTATTTAAAAAAAGCCACAATGTCACAGCGTTTCATAAGGTTGCCAACGTTATCGCAACGGTAAAGCGGAAAGTAACTTTAAAGTGATTTAAGTGTAAATAAAACTGTAGTTTACGTAAACAAATTTGGACAAGCGTTACTCACTAAAATGAGCTACAAATCATTATATAGTCAACAGCCAAGGAAGTGATGTTTTCCTGCCAGCATTGCTTGTAGGCCTCGAATTGTTTCATTTCTCTCCCAGACATCAAAGCAATACTAATCAAGGAGAAAAATAATCAAGACAACCCCAAATGTGTAGTGCAAAACATTGAAGATAATTTTATTTTTGTCATTCACAGTTAACACAAGCAACTGCTTTAAGAATCTTATCCAAACTGACCCGGCCTCCCTCCCCCCACAAACCCCAGATCTTTCATCTCCATCAAAGGAGCCCGAATTCATACATGTTCCTTTCATTTCATACTGATTGTACCTTGTGTCTTGTTAAGTCATAGTTCCTGTTGTTGGCATTAGAAGAGGACTGTTGTACATGCTGTAGATAGCAAGGCAGAAGGAACAGCAGATTTCAAGGGGACAACAGGATTTGGTCACTTTTTTTCTTCGTAAATGACTCTCAACTTGGCCTTCATGTAGAAATTACTTGGCGATACAAAAAAAAATCCGGTTACGGTCGACTCACTTCCTGCAACACCTCAACAAATAGTGCCCTCACCTTTCTGAAAAACAAGTCAACAGATAAAGACCCATAAACAAACTCGAGTCTCGTATTTACCCCTCCAACTGATATGTAGTTTTGAGAACAGATATGTATGATTACTACGACAAAACTAGTACAGTTAAACTCTACGTAATAATGTCATTGTGTTGACTATTTGGCACTCCGAAAGAAAAATGAGTAATAATGTCTAATAATAACTACAGTGCGCTGAAGTGAGAGGGTAAAATACAGAGGTCACCAAAGCCGGTAAGTTATACAAGACCGTAATTCTACCAGGATGCAGCAGAGCTAACAGAAGAAAGAACTTGACTAAAAATTTCTCAACCAGTTCAGTACTAGTTCAGGTGGATCTCACCCAAAGTTTGGGTTTCATACGCATTACCATTTACCTTTTGTCTTACTAATAAGTATTAAGATAGTTGACTTTTAAGACTTAGTATTGTGTGTTTACTGAAGTCTGACTGGTATTTAATATAATGACTGCTAGGGTAAGGCTTGATAATAACCACTAACTAGATTTCTATTTAGTGATGGTTATTGACATGACAACTGCAACGTCTAAATCACTAAACTGGATTTCTTTTAAATGTGGTGAGTAACCGGAAATTCTCTCTCCAAAATCAACTTGAATATTTGTATATCGCAGAAAGGGAAAGACAAAAAAAATAAATTATTTTAAAATATTCTATTCATATAAAAAATTAAACATACCAGACCTTCCTTTTGTTTTGGCTGTAACATTTATAATCCACTTTTCATTCCCAGATTACCTAATCTGAGATTAAAAGGGTTAATCCATGATGGGTAACACCTGACAGTGCAATTTAAAACAGGCCTTAATTTCATGCCACTTATTGGCTACCACATACATACACACACACGCCGCACGTGACACGCTGCACGCTCGCGTCACACACACACACACACGTCACACGCAGACACACACACACACACACGTCACACGCAGACACACACACACACACACACACACACACACACACACACACACACACACACACACACACACACACACACACACACACACACACACACACACACACACACA
>JAZGTJ010000341.1:34086-122834 GCA_036877575.1 Botia almorhae
CACACACACACACACACACACACACACACACACACACGCAGACACACACGTCACACGCAGGCACACACACAGAAACGTAAGAATAAACGTGATTTCAGAGCATGAAAATGTACCTGACATGTCTAGGTTAAAACCCATTGGTCTAAAAATATGAACACTGATTCCTGCTTGGCACGAGACAACCGGATCCACCTCCTGGCTATGGAACACACGCTCAAGCTCTGTGCAGTTGAGCTATGAGTAAGAGAAGGACTGTACCATCATTACAACTCCATCAAATTATATTGCTTCTAATATTCTGAACTCAAAGCCTATGCGTGCCACCAGAACTTTAAAGGGAGATGATAAATGAGCAAAAAAAAACTGTAACAGCAACATTGATGATGTAATAAAGTGGGCTTGCTAATGACATGGTGTGACCGCCTCCAAAACCACATTTGTAACGGTTTAGTCCCCATTTTACACTTTCTCCAATTTTGGTGAGGTTTTTATTGACTTACTGGCTCCAAATCCTGTTGTCGGCTTGAGGACATGGGACAGTTAACACTGAAAATTGAAAGAGTCTTGCCTTACACTCTAATATCTAATATCTTTAGCTCTCCTTCAAAGCTAAACTTCACACCTCCTCCTCCTCCTCCTTCCATTCTCTTTTTTTCTCCGTAACTTTAGCTGTGCTCCTGGTGGCTTTCATTATAGTCCATGATCCTCAGTGGCTGCTGCCTGGGCCGCTCTGAGCACCTGGAGCCAAATGGGTCTCGGTTATTGGCTCTCTGAGAATCGGGCCGGGTTTCTTTAGCAGATGTAATAAGAGTGAAACTCTGGGCGGAGGCGGAGCCAGGAGCCCTGGGTGTGGACTTTGCTGTTGGTTCCACGCAGAGCTCAGTCTTCAGGCCCTGCGATAGGCCGGCGAGACGAGGAGGTGGAGCTTCGTCCTCATCGCATTGACTCTCGCTTTTGTTGCGAAAGAGCTCCCTCGCCCGCATGCCCAGAAAGCTCTTGGCGCTGGGGTAGGAGCCCACAGTGAGCGGGGTCCCGGCGGGGACCAGGGGCCCGGGGGGCCCCAGCGGGGAATGAGGACGATGTGGGGGTGGTTCCATTAGGACGGGTGGGGGTGTGTCTCGATTCCCGTTGGCCTTGGAAGGGCAAGCTTTGGGTGACCCTGTCGATAAAGTGCTGCCATTGCCGCGTGGAGATTGAGGAGTTTTGCCCTCCTCTTTGATGGTTGTTTTCACTGGCCTGTCCACCACTATGACACTGAGAAACAACCAGAAGTTCAGTTTCAAAGAACTGCTTGTTAATGTAAAAGAAATGAATTTTTGGGAATTTTTTTTGGGGAAAAACAAACCTAACAGGCACGTTCCACAAATACGGTACAAATTTTAAGGGTACAAACTTTTGAATGATACTTTTGAATGACTTGGTCATACCTAGGTTCTGTAGAGCTGTGGGGCTGACCGGTGCCCTCTGCTGGTGTGACTGAATTAGTGGCAGAGGAGCCTTCTGTTTCCAGCCTGCTGTACAGCTGCAAAAGCTCAGCCTGCAGGGCTAGTGCTATCTTCCGCTGGGCCTGGTACCTGCTCTCAGAAGCCTGCAGCTCTCCTCTGAGAAAAAAATTAAAGTCAGAACAGCTCCTTTAATTGTTGGTACAACTGTTTTTTGGGAGCTAAATCTTATCTCTAACGACCTTTTTATGGTTTAAAATCGAAATACAGCATTTGAAAGAACATTGATGTGATTAAATGACAGGGTTTTCATTTCTGGGTCAACTATTCCTTTAAAAAAGGAAATTATAAATCATAACTAAGTTATAATAAATGTTGTTTGTGTGGCAGACACATATTGACAAACACACACATACACACACACACACAATCATACATCACACACATCACACACACACACAAACTCATACATGACACACACACACATCACACACACACAAACTCATACATGACACACACAGACACACACACACACATCACACACACAAACTCATACATCACACACATCACACACACACACACTCATACATCACACACATCACACACACACACAAACTCATACATGACACACACACACACATCACACACACACAAACTCATACATGACACACACAGACACACACACACATCACACACACACAAACTCATACATGACACACACACACATCACACACACACAAACACAAACTCATACATGACACACACAGACACACACACACACACACATCACACACACACACAAATTCATACATGACACACACAAACACACACACACTCATACATCTCACAAACACACACACACACACACACACACAAATCACTTTTCATCTGATTACGCACTAATACACAAACTTAATAAAGGCTTAACTTCGTCTCTCGCGCTCACACAACGTTTGTCTCATACCTGGCCTGAGTCTTGACGTCTTCTAGAAACTTCTTCTGCTCTGCAATCAGATGCTCCTTCTTGGAGAGCAGTGTCTCCAGCTCGGCCACTCTCTGCTGAGCTGCGTCCAGCTTCTGGCTCTGGAATACCAGACTCTGCTTCAGACCTTCTGTCTCCTTCCCCCAGGACATCTGAATCATCTGCACCTCCTGCAGGAGAGACAGAGAGGAGGAGAACGTTAAGGTTATCGGAGATCAAGGAGATGCGGAGCTTCTGGATCTGCTGGCGTGACAGGTACCTTGCTAGTGTCTGGTTCAGCCTGCTGCAGTTCCTGCACACACAGTTTGTGAGCTTCTCCTAACAGCAGCAGCTGTTTATTTAGAAAACTCAGCTGCTGCTGGACGCTTTCACTCGACGACAACTGAAGGAAGAAGAAACCACCATTATCAGACCGCTTGCTTTCATGTAAAGTTCATTTGATGTACCGTTACCTGTAAAAACAATATCCTCATGCTTTAAATTAGCTTGGATGTAACTCTACACCCTTGCTGTAATTAATATATGCAAACCATGAATATGCAAATTGGTCTCCGCCTCTACTCAGTCACACCCGACAAGACTACATGTTCCACTCAGTTCATTCGCTGACGTGATTTGTTGTTACATGTTTGTGACATTGGGGCGCTTGTAAACCGTTTACGAGACGGTCTTTGGTAAACTGTGCTTTTACAGAGAAAATACTCAGCAACGCTGTTGACTGATGAATTTGCACACGGTTTGCTTCAAAGCATATTAAAAACACTACACATGCATATAAACAACAATAATATAAACAGATTTCTTTACCTTGGCAGTGAGCTGGTTCAGCAGATGCCCCGTGTGGCACACCTTGTTGTTTGCCCTCTGAAGCTCCGCCTCCATCTCACCGATTTGCTTCTGGCTTTCTTGTAGCTTACTCTGATTGGAGGGTTACACATTCATGTAAAAATACATCATTCTAAGCTTTGTATAACAGGGTTGAAAATGGATGGCTAATATGATGATTTTCACCAAAATTGTTAGCCAAGCGGATCTGTCACCTTTTCTGTGGCGCGTCTGGGCTACATATGTTGGCTTCGCTTGGTTACTGTTTTTGCTACAACCGGATTCTTAAATTCATAGTGTGTGTGTCAATAAGGCAGAGGGTGTGTACAGCACCTGTAACTCTTGGTTTTTGGTGTAGTAATCATCTCTGCCCTGCTGTAGCTGACGTATCTGACTGTGCAAGCGTGTCACTACAGTCTCGCGGTCATCCCAGAGCTGTCTGTATCTCTGCTGCTCCACTTGTAAGCTTTCTCTGAGGGACATGATATCCACACTCTGCAGGTTCAGCTGGTCCTTCTGCAGGAGCAAATACAAACACACACAACCAATTTCAATGAAACTCAATGAGTGCAGTGGTTCTTTACCGCCCTCTGGTGGGCAACACATGAACACCAGGCAAATAGATAAGTGGGTTGGGCCTCTTAAACCTTAATAAAATTTGGGTGAACAATGCTGGTTACTGGTTATTAAACTACTGGCACTAGCTGGTTAGGAGACAACCCTGAATGAGAGATGGATGGTTACCATGGCATTGTTCTGCTCCTCGAGCGCAGTGGCGTTGATGATGCGGCGGAGCAGACGGCGGTTGCGCACGGCGTGCTGCTCTCGCTTGTAGCGCTCGTACAGGAGCTGGTTGTGCAGCAAGAGCAGCTGACTGCGCAGCGTGTGCAGCTCATCCAGGGGAGCAGAACCTGCGCAGATGATGAACATAGACGATCAAAGAAAGATAGACAGACAGAAAGAAACCAATATTATGAGGGTTTCCAAAGAAAAGAAAGAAAGAAAGAAAGGAGTAAAGGACAGGTAAAAGAAATACAGTAGACCAATAATATGAGGGGTTCCAGAATAGAGTGAGCAGCATTTGTTTGGTCATGTGATCTGCATGCAGAGGGCCACAAACTTATGCAGATTAAATTAGCTATTTTTAAAAACACTGCTTTTAAAAACAATTTAGTGCACATTACTGTAAACATTTGTCAAAGCACTATTTATTTATTACTTTTATAAGGGATAATTTGTCCCCGGCCTGGAACTCCGTTTCTCTGCACTCTGAATGCAGCTCTTTTCACAAGTAGCAAATGCGTGTCTGTGCACTGCTGTTTACCTCCAAAGTGAGTCCAGTCAGCTGACTTGCTTGGCAGGGGTAATCTGAGAGCGATTGTTGAAATGTCGGAGAAAAGGAAAAAAATACAGAAGCAATCAACAAGGTCAGTGAAAATGTGACAGTGAATAATTGACACAATGTGACACACTGCTGTTCTGGCAGAGGTCGCCTTCCCGGACAGAACCCGCTCTGACCAGAGCCAAAGCCCACCTAAATGTGTCTGCAGCCAGTAACGCAACTCGATGTTTCTTCTTGCAAATGCTTGTGCCTGCTGTAGGGCAGGGTGGAGCAAGAGAGAGAGAGAGAGAGAGAGAGAGCTGATTGTGTGAGAGCTGAACACTGGCTCTGCTGTTGTGCTGTTGACTGATTTGTGTTGCGCTGGATGTGGGACGGGACAATGTGGACGGTTGTTTTCAGTGTGATAGTGAGTTAGTAGGTTCACAACAGATCTGCAACCGGTCTGAACCAGTACAAACCGGTTCTTTTACAATATCCCGAGTCCTTCTTTAGAAAGTCTTCTACGTTGGATTTTGACATTCCTTGTCCATGCAAACTCTCTGCTACACTGTACCTGGGCAATAAGGGTGATTAATGCGTTGCTATGGGGTTGTTAGGTTGTTATGTCTCTACACATGACGCAGGGTTCAAACTCTTCATTATCTCAGCTTCTTAACCACACCATGTTTAGGATTTGCAATTTCCTTAAAATTACAATTGAGGGGAAAGGAACGTACCTCTTTAGCACTTTATCATGGGCGTCATTGCCCTGCTGCACAAGGCGATCCAGAACCTCCAGGGGGGAAGCAGATACACCCCCCTCTACACCCTCCTCTTCACCACGCTTGCCCACGTCACCTCTCTGGAGCCGCTCTAAGGCCACTCGCTGCAGGATCTCGGAGGTTTTCCTCCCAACGAACAGGAAAGCCGTCCTGGGCAGAGCCATGTCGAACAGTCCCTCGTACGGCAGGGCCGGCGGTTTGCACGGACTCGGGGAGCACAAGCCATATTTTAGGGCTTCGTCCTCCATTGCAGACGGGCTCTGATGAACATGGGTGTGCGCTGGGTGTTCGATGGGCGTGAACACTGGCTGGAAGGACCAGGGCTGCTCCTGGGACGGGCCTCTGCTGAACCCGCCTCTGTTACTGCCCTCGGGCTTATCAGGTGTGGAGATGATATTGTGAGGGTCTCGGGTGGAGCTGCCCAGGACGGAGTAGTGGAGCGGTTTCTCGCGGGCTCCGGTTAGGGTCTCAGGGGTGCTGAAGAAGGGCGAGTCGAAGCCACGAAGCACAGCTAGATCGCGCTTCTCTTCGGTCAGTTTCTGAAGCTCCTCTGTGATCGCAGCTGAGAAAATTACACACGCAAAAATTTGTGAAGACAGATCATCTCGTCCATCTTTTGTAACCATAGTTACCTGAGATGAAGTTTAGTTTTAGAGCAAAGACATCACGTAACGGGCGCGAAGCAACGTGTCAAAGTGTTCTATAGTGTTAACAGCTTAAAGATTGTGGGTTCGACTCCCAGGGAATACACATACTGATCAAATGTATAGCTTAAATGCACTGCAATTCATTTTGCATAAACTGTCTGCCGAATACATAACTGTAAATAAAGTGTGTGCAGGGCGACAAGCTTCAGTCTTGTAGGGAGCACATGGCTCAATAAACTTCAGCAAAGCCGTCTTGATCTTTCGTCAATGCCACCAGCAGCTGCTGAGTGTAAAAGACATGCTCTTGGTCTTACCATCCTCTCTCTCTTTCTCGATTCTCATTTGCTCTTGTTCCTTCATGTAGACGGAGAGTTCGGTCAGAGTCATGGGCATGTTCTCACTTCTGCCATCTGAGTCGGACAGAACAAAAGATTCAGTCTTAATGACAGTTATATTTCATTTCTGCTCTGTGCTTTCAAACAAACTCTTACTGCACATCGTAGAATCGACAGTCGACTGATTCGACTGACGATAGCAACTTCATTACCTCTGTGATTGATCACTTCCGGCCCAGTTTTTTCAAACTCTCTGATTGGCTCCTGCCTGACCAGGACAGGTTTGGTGTAGTCTAAAGGTCTGCCATCCTAACAAACACACATAGTGTGAAACGATGAAAGAGCTCACTGATCTGAGATCAGATTAAGAATTTTTTTAGCTTTAAAGGCTTAAGGGAAGGTCACAGATCAAGAGCTTGACCTCTACACGAGTACCTTGCATGGCGGACTGGCGGTGCCGCGTTGCAGCGTCAGGGGAGGAAAGTCGTCGGAGACGGTGGGAGGAGGTGAGGCGGCCGCGGGTGTGCTGGAGGACGGGGTGCCCTTACCACCTGCTGAAGGATAGACAATGAGATGTGCCATTAACTTACCTAATGCTTTCAGATGGTATAGATGGAAATTATGATCCTATATTTACTAAACTATGGGACAATATAGTCACCCGGTGTGCTGTAGAGGCGGGTGGGTAGGTGAGAGGCACTCAGGGACAGTTCCGGGTTTGGTGACATCCCACGGGAGGAAGGGGGCGTGGCCATGCCACACTGGGAGGAGGGGCTCCAGAGGGAATCCTTAACGCCATACGTGGCATTAAATTCACAGCTGGAGTTCTAAAAAATAAACACATACACACATCGTGAGTCCCTTGACTGCTTATGCAGACTCGAGCAATTATCAAATTTCACTTTAATGAGGTATATACAGAGACATGGGCAAACAAAAACACACTCTCTTTACCTCAGTTATTTTAATATTCAATAAGCATTTGTTTGCTTTTCCCACAAAACATACAAACGTTTCATAGTTCATACATACAGAAGGATTGGCACAGGCGCAATGAAATGCCAGAATAATCGTTATATAATAAATATTTGACCTGACAGAGGACATGTCAGTATGACCTTGTTGACCTAAGGGAGGTTATAGCTAGTTAAAAAACTAGTTCATCAAACACAGACGAAGACCTCTGAACTACGTTAGACACGCAAAGTAATTATGACTTAATACCTCAAAGCTTATTCTTTCAGTTCTGTTTGTCTTCAGGAATGGCAAACAAACCTGTTTGACCCCTTTTTCCAAACTTTTGAATTAAAAAGATGATATTTCTGTGTAAATATGCAAATATCTGCCTGTAATTTCACAGTCAGTCAGTGTTAAAATATCAGTTATCTGTGTCAGCCACAAAAATAATAGTGGCACTTCTAACAGAGAGATACAGATTATTCTGCAGGATAATCGTGCCTCAAACCAAACCGTAAGAAACCTAAATCAACACTGTCACGTGACTATGCAAATCTGCAGATAGATATGAGCCTCGAATGAGCACAAACACACGGCCGGGCGCCTGTTTTTAGCCTGGGGTGCATTTGGCAGAATAAAGGTTCTGACAGTGGGAGGTTACAGGGCCGCTCCGGCGTCACTCCTGTTGCCAGGGCGACCGTGCTTGCGTCAGCTAAGAGATGGCGTGTTTCTTTTTAAAGCCTTGTACACCCACTGGAATGACTCAACAGCTCTCCCCTCCTTCCTCTCTGCTCCTCAGCCTGACTGAAGAACAAGCAGATGATTCATGGGTGGGGAAGGCAGGGGGGGCTCTGGTGTGGAAAGGGAAGGGAGGGGTTCGAGGATGGGTGATTTATAGACAACAGCTGACAAGCTGACAAACAACAAGAGGGTGGAGGGAAGTGGACTCTAAATCCTTCACCGCTGCTGTCGTGTAAGCGAGTGGACCGGTCCAGATCAGTTTGTACGCCAAGCAGACTTAGTGGGCTCACATTATGCAGACACACAACTGATCTGAGATCAGTTTTTCTTTCTGCTTTGTCTTGAACGTAAACCCACCACCAAACAGAAACCGAAGCAGTGAAATAACGATGAAATAATGACAAATTTGTTTTTTAAACATTTCCCTAACATTTTCACCCGCCCGTCTTCCGTTGTTTGGACAAACAGGCAGCCACACAACACACTCACCCCACTGGCTGAAGCAATATTGCTATGCTGACTGCTCAAAAAAACAAACGTCACAATTGTGGGAACTGTGGGACCCTGTTACCAATGGTCTCTCACCTGCCGACGGGTTCCAGTGGGGCTGCGATAGGGGGGCTGAGTCCCTGAGAATGAGGAGAGAGCCAGAGAAGGGACAGCAGGCTGACGAGGGGTGGAGAAGTGAGTCGAGGAAGAACTTCCTGCAAAGGTCAGAAACATTCTCCAAAATAAACATCCTGCCACTTTCACTGAACAAGCAGAAATGTAGAGCTTCAGGCTACCGACTAAAAACAGACTAAACAATGTTTTCGACTAAATTAGTGCCTCATGTTATGTGGTTTACCGTCATATTCTATAATAACATGCATAATATATATAGGTGACATTTCTTCCCAAAAACTGCTTACAATACAGATACTATATGGCCAGTCTTTTAAAAACTGTCTAAACAGATCACCCAAACGTGACAATTTGCTGTTTATTTACATAGGCCACGGATTACTGCTAATATTGTTGTAAATAATGTTCAGTTTCTTGCATAGACTGTCATTTTACTTCACAAGACTTCAATATGTCATCAGGAGCTGCAGCAATTTATTTGTGTTGCTTGTATCTGCATGTTCTACCCCAGAAAAAATATCATGAAGGTGGGTCAAATTAACATGTTTGGGTGAACTAGCCATTTATTGCAACCATTGTAGGCCATGGGCCATATTGGACAAGATTTAAACCTACGATGTTTTGCAGACCAGTTTAGATTTTTAACCACTGAACTACACCATCCCTACCCGTCCCTAACATTAAGTGATTTGAGCCTGTTACCATAGCTACTGTGGAAGTCAGTGTAGGGGCTGGCAGTGCAATCAGCCGGACGCTGCTGTAAATGGGCACAGAAATGATCAGGCATGGTGGCGTAGCCCTCTTCACAGGACGCCTCCTTTGGGTCCAGGGACACTTTGGCACACTCGATGACAATGTCATGGATCTCGAACCGCTTCCACCTGTACAAAGGAAAGTAAGCCAAAGGAGGAGAAGTGTGTAGTGGTATTATTTCTCCATGTGTGTAATTTAATGGCATGGTTCTGTGACTCACCTGCTGGGGTCCAGCTCGTGGTCCTTGGTTCCGGTTACCAACTCTGGGTGTATTCTAACATGCTCCAGCATTGGCTGAAACACAAACAAACACACACACACAGAGATATTTATTTATATGTCTTCTGTGGAAGGTGCAGAACCATTAAATTACAGCTTTCCTCTAGCTCAATGGTTAGAGCATGGCGTTAACAATGCCAAGGTCATGGGTTCAATCCCAGGGATTGCACATACTCAATGTATAGTGATCAATGTATAGTATAATGCAATGTAAGTCGCTTTGGATAAAAGCATCTGCCAAATGCCTAAATGTATATGTATTATAAGAAAAATGTATCTACTTTTTGTAATTGAAGTTGCTTCCTTGTCCTCATTTGTAAGTCGCTTTGGATAAAAGCGTCAGCTAAATGACTAAATGTAAATGTTTTTCGATCATTCCATATGATCTGAACGCAATGACAGGAAGTCCCGTGTGCCTGTCAAGCTATGTATTTGCATCCCCTCCATGCACTCATGAATCTTATGTTTTCAAAGCTAGCCTGCCATTTCTAGCCTTTCTGAAGTTGCCTATCCTACCTTTAAATTCTATTTATAACATGCAACTGTTTTTAACCTGCAATACTAGAGCCAAATTATGGCATCATTAAAACCACCATCATTAACCATAACTAGCACATGAGTGAAACAGGCTAATTTTACCACATTTTTTTATGCTTGCCAACTGCTGATCACTATTAATTTTTGCATTTTATGATTTAGTAAAGACCGAAAAACCGGGTTCAAGCAACACAATCGTAAGTAAACCGCAAAATAATTTTCAGTTCTGGCGAAAGTTTGCTTTACTCCCTCAGGAAACCCCATTGCATTATGGGAAAGCAGCAGTAGAACAGGCAGCTCACCCTGACCACCTCTTCGAAGGTGTCCATGTTCTCCTTCATGCTGTAGTGAGAGCGCAGGTACGACACAAAGTTGCAGGGGTACATCCCATAGAGCCGATGGAAGAGCGAGTAAACGCTGGCGTGCAGGTGGATGAGATAAACCTCTGGTATGTGCCCTAAGGACCACAGCACTGGTTAGTGTCTACTTTAGATAGACCCTACTGAGAGCACTTAGTTTGGTACTTTAAGAAAAAGAACATTTCAGAATTGGGTCAAACAGTGCTTAAAATGAAAGCATATTTCAAACATCTCACCTGGGCTTCTCAGATTCCAGGAAGCCAGACGGCCAAATATGTCGAAAAACTCATAGAGATGTTGCTTGCCAGCTTGAGGAATCATGGGTAACAGAGTGATGAGCACCAGGACTCCAGTTATTAGAACCACAACGTCTGTGTCTGTCTGTAAAACACCGAAAAATTATGTTTAGACTCGACACACACACAATAAATCAAACACACATGTAACACGAGACGCCAAAAGAGGTTTTTTAACTCACCTTGAGGCATTTGAGGAGAGATAGCAGCAGCGGATAGCGAGCGATCTTGTGAATCCAAGATGGCTGCTTACGGACAACATGCCCCAGTAGAGTGAGCGTGGGCAGGCGACACGGGGCTTTACCCATGCATTCGTTCATTTTATCAAAAAGATGCTGTCAGGGGAAAAAAACAATGACAGTTCAGTCATGTTCACATACGGCAGACTATTAACTGCCGGCAAAACGTTTCTCTGCCGTAGACGTTATTAAATATGGATGAAAGAAAATGGAAATACTTAAAAGATGCTTTGACATAAGAGCTCTGATCTTTCAGCCTGATATAATACAAGAGAATTTAAATTAACCTGTTTAAATATTCTTATTTGAGGAGTGTCAGAGTCCGAAGAACCCTGTGAACTCCTTCATATAATCATATCATATAATAATCATATGTATATACATATGCATTTACATTTAGCTGACGCTTTTATATTCAAAGCGACTTACAAATGAGGACAAGGAAGCAACTTCAATTACAATAAGAGGCAACAGTGAATAAGTGCATAGATATAGACAGGTCTCAGGTATTTCAACACAGTATGAGAAGGACTTATTTATTTATTTATTTTTAAGAAGTAGAAGTGGGGTGTGTTACTAAATTAGTCAAGGAAGGGAAGACGAAAAAGATGGGTTTTTAGTTGTGTCTTGAAAATATGTACATATGTGCATATATACATATGTGTGTGCATACAGGCACACTCACACACACACTTATATAATATACATTTACTATATATACATACATATACGCATATATACATATACATACACACNTATATATATGTCAGTGACAGAGAACCTGTGACAGAGGTTCAAAAGACTACAGAGAAAAATCTTTTAGTATTTAGTCACCTTGTCGTGTGGCTCCCTCACTGAGGACAGGATGTGCACGGCCTGGGCAGAGTTGGTCTCCAGGAAGTAATCTACCAAACCGTTGAGCAGCACAGTCCCTCGATCTGTAAAGCATGATCAAACATTAACTGCCAGTTAACGATATAATAATGCAGGGACTTATTTAAAAAAAGGCAAACACCTGAAATGAAACATATATAAACAGCCTCGCTGAGCCTCTGTTTGCTGTTGTTTATAGCATTAAAGGGACAGTTCACTCAAAAATGACCATTTTTCCATCCTTTACTTCTCCCTATGTCATTTCAATCCTGTGATTTTTTTTCTGTGGAACACAAAAGACGATATTTTGAGAAATGTCTCAGTGGTTTTGTGTTTATACAATAGAAGTCAATGGGTGCCACTGGTGTTTGGTTACCAACGTACTTCAAAATATCTTCTTTTGTATTCATGAGAAGCACAAAAAAACACAGGTTTGGAATGACATGAGGGTGAGTAAATGATGGAAGAAGTTTCATTTTTGGGTGAACTGTCCCTTTAAGCTGAAGTCATTTTGATGGAGGACAGTTTAATCCGACCTGTGTTGAGGTGTTCATTGATGAGGCCTTTGATCTCATCCAGCTGGCGGAGGTCAGAGGTCTCCAGCAGAGGGAGCAGCTCCAGCACATTCAGCTGTTCCCTGGACATGATGGTACGGACAGTGCTGGAGAGTTCGGAGGAGGGCGTCTCTAAAATAGGGAGCGGCTCTCAGACGTCACTCTTGCGGCATCCAGTGTCCTGTCCGGCCTGGAGGGGGTCGCTGGGCCGCCCGTCGATCCGGTCTCCAGGCACCACTGCAAGAAACATTTGAAGGCTGAAACACCCATGCTGATGAAATGCTTTTGAGAACATTCGGTGGTTCCAGCCTTAAACACATCTCCTAATCAACAGCGAGAACAACACAGCGAGAACAACACTGCAAATGCATGAACGTTTTCACAGAATGACGACACACACCACTACAATCGCATTTGACCATCAGTAACATCAGCTATAATCATGTGGGTTATTGCAACAGTGCAAGCAGCAAGCTGGAGATTTCTGAATAACAATTAGGCCCGTTTTCACATCTGCTATTAAAGGGTTCGTTTGCTCAAAAACGAAAATTCCACCATTACCACCATTCACCCTCATGTCATTCCAAATCTGGAATTACTTTTTTGCTCCTCAGGAACACAAAAGAAGATATTCTGGCATACGCTGGTTACCAAACAACAGTGGCACCCATTGACTACCATTCTAAGCACACAAAACCACTGAGACAATTCTCAAAATATCTTTCTGTGTGTTCCACAGAAGAAAAGAAGTCATTCAGGTTTGGAATGACATGAGGGTGAGCAAATGATGAAAACACTTCCATTTTTAGGTGAACTATCCCTTTAGTCCAACAGGTCTGAATGCCAGGATTGCGAAGACACTTCCTGAAGCACGTCGCATTCACATGTTAAGACATGACCATACGCAGACACAACAGCAGATGACAGATTTACCTTTACTACAGGCACGTACTCACACGGTTAACTTTTAATAGATTTTAATCTCAGCTTAATGCTTATGATTACAAGTACCCAAGACTTCAAGTGGACAACCAGCAATGCAAGGCGAACAGCTGCTGGGGACCTCGTCTCCTTGCTGGAGACCATGCCAGATATCAACCACAGAAACAGCTGTTATAAAACACAAAGCAACGATCGAAGCTTAACTTTGTGCAAGATGAGAAGCATCTAGGGAAGGGCGAAGTCAAGCGCAGCTTGCTGAAGCCTCAGTGGAAATCAGAAACAAAGAGCTTCATTGATTTACTTTATAATCGTAAGCCACAACCTAAAAGTATGCAGCATGGGGAAAACACTAATATTATGAAGTGCCGTGCGATCTCATCACAAACTGTGGCTGTGCCTGCCAACTGGAAGCCAGAGCTGTTAGCAATACAAAGACGCGTTTTATGCTACATTCGAGGCCATAAAAACAAATTCCTTCTAGATGTTGTGTGTACGTTCAATTAAATTGCCCACATATTTTCGTTGCTGCTTAGCTAAATGGCATTCTGGGCTTCAAACTCTATTTATTCCAGCATGATATCTACATATCTAAGATTAAGCCAACAAAATGATCAATGATCAGACATGTCTCTGAATACAAATTACGTTATGTTAGCTTAATACTTTATAATGCTTTATGCAGAGTTCCAGCTATGAAGAAAAACAAGAAGCTAAAAACTGCACCTCATTATTTACCTGCAAAAGACCAACAGAAGGATTTCTGGTATTATAATAAATATTGACCACACTTTACAATAAGGTCCCAACGGTTAATTAAAGTTAATTACATTAGTTAACATGAAATAACGCGGAACAATACTTCCACGGCCTGTATTTAATTTAGTCCATATTCATTTCAACGCTAACACATATTTAAAATTAAACATACTGACTGTTAACATTAATTAATGCACAATTAACTAACGTGACAGACAATGGCCGATTGTTCCTATATTAACTAGCGTTACCAAAGACTAATAATCGCGGTAAAAAAATTTTGCTCGCTGTTACTTGGCGTTAGCTGTCATGTAAATGAATGAGACCTTACTGTAAAGCGTTAGCGATTTTTTTTTACAAAAATGTGAGAATAAACAGACGAAAATGAAGCTGCGAACATGTTTGTGTTCATAGATGTTGTGGTTTAAGCAGCTTGCATTGACAGCAGCTCTCTGTGTTGAAATGACCACTGGCGTAAACAGCTCGCGAGAACAATGGCCAGAATCTGCGGGCTCTTTTTCGAAAAATGCGCCAACAAAATGTAATATAAACTCATGCATTTTACACTTATCCGCAAGCGTACGCGAATGCATGTGGAGATTTGTTAAGATTCATTTCGAGACGGTATCATTCAATGAAAACTATTATTTCACTGACAGCCTTTTTATCGACAAGCTTGGAGCACATCTTAAATGACGTCTGTCAGACTCTGTAACGCACGTAAAACACCAAGACGCGAGAAAACCAAACATTTCGACGGTCACAACATAGGATGTATACATGTCACTTTAAAATGTATCGTTTAATAAACCTGTTTACCTGTTAGAGCAACTGCACTCCACAGGGCGCCGCCATCTTGGACACCTCACAACCCCTCCCTGCGTGGTAACCATCCGCGGCTGTGCGGAAGAAATAATCCCGAAAACAAGCCTGTATCGTATAACAGCATTGTGACAATTGACGGATATGCCCTCAGAAATGAATTAAAACCATGCATTATAAATATTATGAACTGTGACATGAATGAGAATCAAGAACGGAAGTTTTGGAGTTATTCTGCAGTTAGGCCCTGGATTGTTTGTGAGGGGTGGAGGGATGCGGTGCGCTGTAATGCGGTTTTCGCGTGACTCAGGTGGTAAGCGGACGCAGAATCGGACCAGCAAAAGCGCATTAATAAACTACCTGCGAATTAGATCAATTATGATTGATTGAACAAATGAATAAAAAGGAGTGGAACAAAAACAAGAGCAAGCCAATTGCAAGTTTGACATTGCATTAACCTTACAAGTTTTACACTACAATAACATTTACATTAAAATGTTATTATAGATGTCTGTGTGTGTACAGTATATATAAGACATAATAGACATATTCACCAAATTCTAGGTCATGATTTCCTGGCCTTCTTTCCTGTTTCCTGTATTCCCAGTGATAGTCTGCAAGACACTGCTGGGTAGTCATGTGGTGTTTTTTTATTTGCTGGACACTTTATCTTGTTAAACTCTAGCTGTGTTTATTTGTAATGTGCATTGATATAATCAAATGCCCTATATCAATAATGGCGGATGTTATACTCTGACCTCTCTATCTGCACTTTAAAGATATAATATCATAATATCATTATATTATAATATAACATATAGTGTAACTACAGCCCTGTCAGTCAAATGAAGCCAAACTGACAGACCCAATTTCTCAAATTATAGATCATTATTATAAACTTGCTGTCGGGTATGGTAAGGAGACCGTTTTGAAAACTGAACTGCTTTGTATTTTCTCAGTAATTGATTTTTGTTTATTTGAATGAAATAATGTTATGTATTGCAACTTTAACGGTGCATGAGGGAATTCTGAAGGAGACGGTTTTGTTGTGCAGACTTCCATCTGGTGGTTAATCGTGGACATAAACATCTCTTTATTTCAGTCAGGAGTTTTTCCCTTCAAGGCAGATTCTGGGTTGTTTTGCAATCATTTTCATTTTGCCACGAGACGGAAAATGGCGACCTTACATAATACAAATGATGTTTTTTATAATAAATCTAATCTCTTATTGAAAGTATATATATATATATATATCCTGGGTTAAGTGTATTGCAAACAAACAATTAACACTGCGTTTAATCCCCACACTAGTTAAATCAATCCCTAATGCACATCCTATATAAGGAATGTGCATTAGGGTGAAAAATAAGGAAATGAAAACTAGCACAGGATTGTTTCCATCCATCGATCCCTACGTTATGGGCCCAGCACGTTCCCGCTGCGCCACTCTGCTCCATGAGACGCAACGCTACCTATGACGCCTTCCCCCAAGATATTCTTCTTATCGTTAAATACGAATGATTTCGAAGATTGATAAACATTCGTAAGCATTTTTACACACCGCCTTCACAACAAAGTTTAATTTGAAATAATAAAGCAAGTACGACCAAAGCGCACGCGTCTCCTAAATGTTCCTAAAACTCGAATATTATTGCCTTATAATAACGCTTGTTGCGTAAATTAAGAGCCTCACGGCCGTAAAGTGCCTTGCGATTCACTAATAATCCACATGAGGGCAGTATTCGACCCATTAATGCTGTTGCAAACGTAAAAACTAGCTACACTGCGCCACTGATCCTGTTCGATCTTTAAATTAACATTGTGTACTGGAGCACAATTATATAATGCGCATAATGCACAGACATAAATGAATTTCCATTGTTTATCGTAACACAAAATAAGTAACCCAACTGTGTTTAATAATAAAATATCTCATTTAAACGCCAAAGGCTACAATCAAAATACAACTGTGCAAATAAAACTTAGCAAACATTCTGAGCAACAAACATTACAGGTTTGGTGTGTATTTATGAGGTACCCTTTAAAACAACACGTTTGTTGCTGTAGTTTATCCCATGTTATGTGTTTACCCATTAGCTGTTTGACAGGAGGTAAGTCAACAGATAACCAGTGATAAAGATGACATTACTATTTGTACTCGTTATAGGGTAACTAAAGAAAACATTTTGTAAAATATCTTTAACATTTAACAGTTTGTCTCGTCTCGTCAATGTTAAACTTTTTGCCCTCCACAATGGGCTTGTATCATATTTTATATTTTAAGTAGGCCTATATTTAACGTTTCTATTTCTAGTTTTTAATTTCTAAACGATAACCAGTATTTACAGTATTAACATCGTCTTAAACATAGTTTGTAAGCCATTGTGGTAAATGATGTGCCCACCAACCTGGATCCTAAAGTTTAGGTTTCGTAGGCAAATTTTGCACCTGTGCGCCATCTCTCATTGGCTGAAAGCGCGGTCAGATTCCACCGCAGAATTATCGGATTGAAAATCAGGGAGGAGAGTTAAAAACTCAAGGCGACAAACTCACAGCGATGCAGAGCTTATGTTTCTAAACAACGGATTTTCCAGCACCTTTAAAACACATTACAAAGTGTGTCTCGTAGACAACCAAAAGACTTTAAACATAAGGACATTTCAGGTAAAGCTATGTTTACATAAAAACAAGTTTAAAATGAAATATTATTATCTAACAGTTTTACATTTGGCAAATGTAGCAGTATTGCTGTTGTTAATATTGTTATAATGTTGTAAAAAGTTTTTTGTTAAAACTTATTAACTTAACAAAATTGTGGAACATCGGCTTTAACCAGCATTATTGTTGTGACCAAATGACACGTGTTAAACTGATGAGCAGTCACATATTAATAATTTAAAACACAATAAACGGTAATATTTGTATTACAGAGACTAAGATAACTTACATATCGCTATGTGTATCATTACCCATATCATACAGAAGGATGGACCAATTACATTTTATTTAAAGTTACTCTGGGCGCGTTTAGGTTTATTCGTAGCTCATAACAAACTAACAAAAAGAAAGTATAAAAACGCAGGCGTCTACAAACACATCGCTACCGTTTTTACAGAATCATCATGCCACGATCGTTTTTGGTGAAAAGTAAAAAGTGTTCATCTTACAACGTGCACCGACCCGTTGACACTGAACTCGGGGAGCAGAAACCGTCGGACCCTGGACCCAAAACAAGTAAGTGCCACATGCACAATGCTTCATATATCTATCTATCTATCTATCTATCTATCTATATTATAGAAATAATAGAAACTGTTGCGTTTTTAAATTGTTTAGCATGCAAGAACTACACTCCACTTGACAGTTCACCCCTCAAAAGCTCCTTTTATTTTACACGATGTCCGTGACAAAAACAACAATCTACGGTAACATACGGGCTAATTAAAATGCTGGTGTGCTTTTGTTGTAAAATATACCCCATTATACAAATCTCTCATTCTGTCATTTGTAGGAAAATGATTTGTTTGAAGTGAGTGCTGGGCGGATGTGCAGAATACCTGTCTGATGTTTACTGACAAGGTTTCGGCCTCGAGGCTGACTGTTATTTGACTTTAGGACCGTGTACAGTTGTTGAGACGCGGCCTGGAAGAGGCTCTTTTACCGCAGTTTGGTGAAGTCCGTAAGCTTGTGGAGCGGTTAGGGTGGATGTCACGGATATGCAAACGAAGCCCAATCGAACAAAAGACCAATATTTTCACACCATAACTGCTCACACACGGTTCTTCCTCGGTTCATCCGAGGAAAAAAAAATACAATTGTGTAATTAAATTTGCTGCCAGGGGTTTTAATGAACACACCTCTATTTAACTGTAGTCTTAAAGAGGTGTTAAACTAGATGGCGTTTATTTTAACGACTGCACACGCAGACTTACGCAAGATAATCTCACAAAAAAGTTTATTATAGTTTTAAATGATAAACATACATCTATAGTGTGACAGACAGTATGGCGACACGGTTAGGTGTCAAACTTGGTGGTGCTTGTTCATATAGTCAGTGGCTTCAACAAAGAAAAGTGTGTAAAGTAACCCGCAATCTTATGTTTCAAACAGAGATGGCGGTAGAGAGGCAAATGTTTGCAGAATGCAGCTTTAAGTTTCCAACTACTTTTTAGTCATTATGATAAAGTCTAGTTTCATTTTAATTGCTAGTGTGATCTCATGCAACCTGCAACGATGCATCACATTTGTAATTTTTGTGATGTGTTGTGATTGTTGTGATAGTCCCAGCCCTGGTCCCGTCAGAACCAAAGGAACGCAGATCCCCAGAGCTGTCCAAGTCAGATTCTGTCACGCACCCATCCGACAAAGACCCGTATGACTTCATCAAGTGTGAGCGAGAACCCAACTGTCCGATTCCATCTCACCCCGAGGTCACAATCAGTCGCCCTTATTTCATATCCGGTAAGCGACTGTCTTATAGTCACATAAGGCTCAATATGACATCACATCTGGATGTGTAAGCCACACGTCTGTCATTTCATTAGGTGTCATGTGACATCGGTAAAGCTGGTTTCAGAAAATGAAATCATACCCGCCTAACAGGGAACGTTCTCAGAATGTTGGCTAACACTTTTTTACTGTTACATATACAAATCATATACAATCATTATTATGATGTTGTTAGTGGAACTCTTTAAAATGTTACAAAAAACGTTCTTATAACCAAGCAATAATGTTAACACAACGTCTAAAAACGTTCAGAGAACTTTCAAAATAACATTTTAAACGTTTTTGTTACTTAATGGTAACATTTCCACTCTATCTCCATCAGAGCCTCAGCTAGCAGAATTCCCTCCCTACTACAAGAGCTCATACGCCTGGGATCGTGTTTCCTCCCCGTATGACTTCAGGCAGATGAGCTTCGCCCCGTCTCTCCTGCAGCACGCCAGCAGCCTGTATGGAGCTCACCTGAAGCAGAGCGCAGAGCTTCCCCAGCCACTGGACTGCAGCACGCACTACTCACCCTCATCCAACACCTACCACTGCATCACCTGCGACAAGGTATTCACACATCAATAACGCATGTTTGCTTCCTTAGCTGTACTTTCTCTATTGTTAAAATACAAAGGACTATACAGGAAGAGTAAGGATTTTAGTATGTAGTGGATATACAGGAAGGCTATAGAAGTTTTAAAAGCCTTTGTTTACATCACAGCTCTGCACACTCCAAAATAGGTTCTTCCCAGCGATGCCATTGAAGAACCAAAGAACCTTTAGGTTCCCCAAAGAACCTTTCAATCAAAAGTTCCTAAAAAGGATTTTTTCTTACCTTTTGTAGTCTGTAGAACCTTCTTCCACTGTAAAGAACCTTTTGTACAACAGAAGGGTTCTGTGGCTGTTAAAGGTTCTTTATGGTACCATGCAGCCCCGTACCAAAGAACCTTTTAAGAACCTTAATTTTTAAGAGTAGATACTCAGCACTTGAAATCTTGTATATTTGTATACAAAGCTCATTTCAAATAATAAGCCTTTTCAGATCTTTTGGATCATAATAGACCTTCAGTGTGTCCAAACGTCTGACCTTCTGAAACTGTATGTGTGTGTATTAATGGGTGTGCTTATACTGTATACTGTGTGCTTGTAGAATGTGCACCGCATGAGAACTGCTGTCCAGCTGTACTGATGGCAGTCATGTGCTGGTTTCTTCCTCTCCAGGTGTTCTCCACTCCTCATGGGCTGGAGGTTCACGTCAGACGTTCTCACAGTGGCACGCGTCCCTTTGGCTGCAGCATCTGCAGAAAGAGCTTTGGCCATGCTGTCAGTTTAGAGCAACACATGAACATTCACTCTCAGGTAAGAGCAGACGGTTCATGACTCAGTTCAGTTCTACTGAATTATGGGTAATTATCACCGTCTCTGACATCACGTTGTGGAACCCATTTTAGGTTGTAAGAACATTTCCGTAATGTTTCCATAAAATAACAAAAACATTAAAAAGTTATTATGAAAGATCCAGGAGATTTATCCGAAAATAAGTGTTTTTCAAACATTTGTTAATTTTGTAATGTTTTTAAAAAGATCCACTAACTTCTTCAGAATAACATTTCTGATATATACGATATATAACATTAAAGAAAGTTTAACTAACATTACTGCAAGAACTATATCTGATAACTTTGAGAGAACTTTTAGAGAACTTCAGCCAGCGTTCGGAGAACATTCCCTGTTCGATGGGGAGGGGCTATTTCACACCATCTTGTTGTTTTCTGTATAAAGGAAAGAAGTTTTGAGTGCAAGATGTGCGGAAAGACCTTCAAACGCTCCTCTACGCTGTCCACACACCTGCTGATCCACTCGGACACGCGGCCGTACCCCTGCCAGTACTGCGGCAAGAGGTTCCATCAGAAGTCTGACATGAAAAAACACACCTATATCCACACAGGTGACGTGCCACATCTTTGTTATGTCATGCTTGAGAAAAGCACCTTTCTGTAACTCCTGTATAACTCTCCCCATATTATTTGGAATTTAGTTACAAGCTAATTCTATGTAAATCATTCCATTAAACAGATACGTTAGCTGAGTAAATCTAGGGTTCGGATGCTTCAGTTGGCTTGCTTTCCAGGGTGTTTCCATTAGCGGCACGGCTACAGATAAATCGAGAGAGAGGATTAAACAAATGTTGTCCTGATTTGCATACCTGGTCTTCCTGCTTTGCTGATGACTCTTGGAAAGTTACTTTTGCATGCATGCTGTGGCAAACAGCCACTCCTGTATCGGAAAACAGAACAAATCTGGGTGGCACGCAAATCCAGTCATCAAGCAGTTCATAAAAGCAAAGATTCGCCAGTTTCTCCTCAGGTTAAAGAGACAGTTCACCCAAAAATGAAAATTCTTCACTCACTCTCATTTCAAACCTGTATAACTTTTTGGCTTTTGATGAACACAAAAGAAGATTTTTTGAAGATTTTGAAGTAAGCTGATAATGAAACAACAGTGGCACCCATTGACGCCAATTGTTAGGTCTAAGGTCCTCCTTGTAAGGTCCTCTGTTTCTAAGGTCCTCTGTTGTGTTGGTTTACAGGTGAGAAGCCGCACAAATGCCAGGTGTGTGGAAAAGCCTTCAGCCAAAGTTCCAACCTCATCACACACAGTCGCAAGCACACTGGATTCAAGCCGTTCGGCTGCGAGATCTGCTCCAAGGGCTTCCAGAGGAAGGTGGATCTTCGCAGGCATCACGAAAGCCAGCATGGCCTTAAATGATGGAGGTGTGGTGAACAGCAGGGATAAAATGAAGACCACCATTGGCTGTAATATGCAACCAAAGGGGTGGAAGAAGAATGTAGAATGAAAAATTGATTTTTTAATCGACTCTTGTTAAGACGTCAAAGGGTGTCTCACATACCCTGCTCTTCAGAAACCATCCAAACAACAATCTGACACGTTTAAGCAGTAAGCCTCGAAAATGAAGGGTTCACTCAGGGATGATTTTATTGCCATTGTAGAAATACACAGTAATAAGCCTCAATTCATCTATGACATGTCAGGTGATCACGAGATCTCAACAATTCACAAAAATGACTGAGTGCACCTTATAACCATAAAATCATACGCACATGTCAGTTACTATCACTATTAAGTAAACTAACTACACTAATTACTCGTTTATCAATATAAACCTATTTTTCACCACTAACAACATATTCTCGAAATGTTATACTTTATATCATTTAATGCTTGTACAATTGGACACTTTTTATAGTAATGCTTTCGAAATGCAGTGCAAAGATTGTATGCTCACATTTCAATTGTCGTGGTGTCATTTTTCTTGTATTATTTATAGCAACTCAGCGTAAAATCGCCAAATAAATACTACAGTTTACCGTGCAGTCGTGAGGGGCTTGATCAATAATTCATTACAGCTCAGTTTTACATCTAGCTGTGAGATACAAGAGGAGGAGGAGGGACGCGCACAGTAAATGTGTTAAAAATCACTCCCAGCACAGTGAAAAACGAGACAAGTCTGCAAACAAGGATTACAGTGTTTGTCTTCCTGAGTCTCCGCCCTGTGGAGGATCCGGATACAGAGTTCCGTTGGTCCTGCTGCAGGTTCTGCACACTGCCAGAGGCTGTGTGAAATCTCTGGTGTGGCTGCAGATAATGCCGCATTCAAATGGTTACCTGGAACTCTACATGCAAATCTCCTGCCTAGCAGGTTTGTAAACTTCATGCGACTGAAAGAACGGACATCACTGGTCTCTTAACCCCGGCAAACAACCCAGCCAACAATTCTAGCTTTTAAGAACATTTCCCTAACGATTTCATTCAGTAACAAAAACATCAATAATGTTTTTTTGAACGTTCTAGGAACATTCAAAAAGTTATTTAGACTTAACATTTTTTAGACTTATGTTTTCGTATTAGCGTTCCTGCTTGTTCATAAGAATATTCAAACATTGTTTTGAATTCTGTGACGTTTTTAAAATCAATCCATTTATATATATATATATATATTACTGCAAGGACTTTTGTAATAACATTGAGAACTTTAAGGGAATGTTAGCCAATGTCCGGAGAACATTACCTGTTACTCCTGTTGGGGAGATGATTCTTTCTGAAATTGACTAAGTGACTAAGTGGGGCTGAGACTTCTGGGTTTTAGTTGTGCAAACATTTTGACAGCATCACCTTTAAGAACAACTCAGAGATTTAGTGACGTCTCATGCGCAGTTCACTCCCATCGGTGGAGTTCCAGCTGCTTTGCCAAACAAATTCCTACTGACACAGCTTTGCGCTCACCGCCCATCTCAAACAAAAGAGACAGTTAGGAAAATCCAATCAGTCTACACTGTATCATACCTCAAAACACACACGACACACTTCTGTGTCCCCTGTGGTCCTCTCACACATTCAGTCCTGCCATTGGTCTGTTACAATAGCAACAACAAGAAAAAACGTGTTCAGGATGGGTAAGTGCTGTAACTCAACCGTAACAGCAAGAGGAACTGATTAAGAGAAAAGCTGAAGACAGTTGGGCAGAAATCTCATCACTTCCACTGCCGACCTGTTCCCCATCCGCCCAGCGCACACCTGCACAACACTCACACCTGTTGAAGAAGTCGGATAATAGTGACAGAAATCAGTGTCTGTGTGAGGGTGGAAACAGACGGTGAATTCTCAGTACAGCTGGTAAACAAATCTGTGGTGTCCATGCAAATACTTGTATTTATTCATTACCCGGGCAACGGTGTCTGAATCAGGACAGTTACAGAGCAACATCCTGGAACAAAACAGTAAATCCAACAGCAAATCACAGGGAGCCAATTGGCATTAGATTTGGATGATTGACAACGTCTGAGCAAATGGGATTTAAGGATTAATATGAGTAGGTGGGCTCAACGGGGAAAAGGGGAAATGAAGGGACAAGTAAAGTTCCACTTCCCCTTTTCTCCATGACATGATTTTGTAAATCTGAAACCACGTTCGTAACTGTGCATTAATAATCATTTCTGCCTATAAAAATTAAATAGCTTTTAAATAGTTGCAACTCTAATCCACCAACGTCATGTTAAGACACATGCCAATCAAATACTTGGATATACTTACTCATTCTTTATTATTAGTACTTTAAAATAATATATAAATGATATACAACATATTGCAAGTCATTAAAAGTATAAAATAACAAAAAATACACAACTGTATGCCGTAGTTGTGTGTTTAAAAGCATAATAATCACAAATTATATAAATTACACAAATTATAATAGTCAACTGTGTGCCACTATATAACTGGCAGTGTACTTTTAACTAATATAACAAATCGAACACAATATAGCTCACGCACTGGGATTTTAAATTGTAATTTAATTTTTAAGAACCATGAAGAGAATGAGAGAGATGATTGTGGATATTTTGGATAGGCCAACATCATAAAAAAACTGATGCCAAAAGCTGTTTGTGCCTGCAGGCGAGAACAGAAATCTGACCTCGTGTTTATTGGTCCGTATATATAAACATCATTCACACATGCTCACACCGAATCCACAACAATATGCATATATCGCTTCACTTCATCGACTTAAGTATGAACATTTATTTAAGAGGTCAGAACGTCTTTATAGATAATGTAGACAGAGCGGCAGAGAGAACGACAGAAAGGAGGGAGGGAAACAGAAGATAAAGGAGAGAGATTTGGTTAGCAAATAAGCCATATGCAAAGTACCGCGCTTGCCTGGGGCAAAGCAGCAGGCAACAACGAGAGCAGAAGCGAAGACCTTATCACAGGAAGGACTATCAGAAAATGAAAATGACCACCATAGCCAATAGACTTTAGCTTTCTATTAATCTTGCAAAACATGAAAACCTGATGCCAAAAACTATAAACAGCTTTCGGCAAAACAATACATTTGTATTGCATTTTTCAAACTAGATTTGTAAGGTACTTTCTTGTGTAATTACAAAAGCACTTTGCCAATTTCCATTTTTTAATATGCCACAATTTTTGAAAACAAGTAAGAACTCCTACAAAACTAAAGCACATGAGAGTTTTAAGACCAGGAAAAACATCAAACAAACAAAGAAGAAACATATTTACTTAAAAAAGTGTTTGATTGAGTCTTCTTGGCTTGTTACAGAAGCAAAAGAAATGTTTATTTTTATATCTTTCTACAGTACATGGTAATCATATGCATGAGAGCATATTTACACGTCAGACTTTTTTGCTTGCACATGTAGTCATGCATCTCAGTGCACATATTTTAATGTGAGCCTGGTGTGTCTCAAACAAAGTGTCTGTCAGAGTTTTATGAGTTTGGAGATGAACAGAAGCCACAGATAGACGGGCAGCGCGTCAGCAGGGCCCGAAACACACAGATTAGAGAAGAAGGACAGATAAGAGTCGTTCATTATTTAAATCCACCCAGAAAATCGTGTGTGTGCCCGCAGCATTCAGAAAGATATATAAAATGCTTTCGTGGCAGCAACACCCTTAAATTAACGGTTTAAAAAATAAGTTTTTGTTTCACAAAAGTACAAATATCAGATATCCAGCATCACTAAAATAAAAGTGACCTTAATATAAACAGGTCACAAAAAATATCCAGTGTATAGGGAACGTTCTCAGAACGTCGGCAAACATTCTCTCTAAGTTAGTCTTGAAGTAATGCGAGTAGAATTTTTGTAACTTTATATATCATATATCAAAAACGTTATTCCTAAATAGCTAGTGGAACATTTTTAAAACGTTACAGAACTTTAACAATGAATAATGTTCTTATACATAAGAACAAATGTTGCGTAAGCAATTACGTTAATACAATGTTTAGAAAACTGGATGTTGTGAACGTTCCTGGAATTTGTAAATAACATTTAAACATTTCTGTTACTTCATGGAAACATTAGAGAAGCGTTTATTCAACTGGTAGCTGGTAGTTCCTCAACATCATACCAGCAAATTATGCTGCTTATATTAATGGCATAAATCACTACATTTTCACATTAAAATCTGAAAACCGTGAAGCTTTGTGAGGTAGCTTTATATGGGATGGTTAAAAACAAACGTACCCAGTAACCAAAAGTGGATTTGAAACGTCTGTGCTGCCATGGTTAGCTAGTGATAGTGAGTGATTGACAGATACCAGACATGAGGGGTGGGAGAGTTTGAACCGAGTTGTCACCCACCAACACACGTACGTGGTAAAAACTAGCTCGGACACATTGGGGACAACCAGATCTGCCTGTGACATCTCGCAACAGAACAGCAAAGAAAACTCTAGACTTCATTCAAGTAAAAATGATTGAAGAAAGCAAGAGAAAAGGAAACAGAGAGAGTGCTGGTGAAACCTGGAAAGAACAGACTCGTGCACCAGGCAGGGCTCTGATGTACAAGGATCGTCTTATCAGACTGCGGCCACGCGGCAACGGTCAGAGGTTTTGGGTTCCGCGTCGGGCGGAGCGGCAGCCGGGTAACGCAGATAGCGCAATCGAGGAGAAACACAAGTCGTTGCGCTTTATTTCTCACTTGCTCTCGTAACAGCTCTGTGACAGAGTGTCACTCCACGTTTGGGCTCAATCTATCCCACCGTCCGTCAAACACTTTCTCGCACAAAGCTCAGAGTCTCATAACACGAACAGGAAACTGCGCGTCTTATCCGTCTCCTCCACACGGCTCCGCGAAAGCGCCGGACTATGACGACACGTGTATGACGTCATGACGCAGATGTCTACATCGACCGTCTCTCTACAAAAATAATGAAAATAATCGACGTTCCTCGTTAAACAACCTAACTAGTCATCAAGAAGACTTTATTAGAGATAACTATTACTAGAATTCTGCCATAAAGGCTAAAGAGAAAGGAAAGGATATTGAAGAACAGTGAAAATGCAATTACTAGTCCATTAGAAATAAATGAGAAAATAAAAACAGTTATTAGTGGCTTGACTAACGTTTCAATGTCAACGATTTTTACATGTGAAAATGATAAAATGTCAAAACATTATTCCACATTTAACGTCGCTGTAAGTACTTCGGATATACACCATTGGGTAGAGAACAGCGAGTGTTTTGATTGGCTAACACGCAGTTTGATTTTTTCTTTTTTGTAGTTGTTTTTAGTCAACACACACGCGTCCTACACGGAGCACCGTGGAACAGTGCTGCCCCCTCGTGGACACAAACTACACACATGTAATGCATAAGCGTTTAAAACGGTGAAAGAAACGCCACAAAACAGCAGATGTTCATATACACGTTTAATTCAACATTTGTGTATAAACAGAGGCCGCAAATGCCTTCCAAACGTTTCAGAAATCAGTATCTATTTGTACAGTCTATAATCAGAACATTAAGATATCAGCGAGAATAAATAGCGACAAAAACTTGGAGGAAAATGGGAGAAAGTCGTTAGCCGTCTCCAGTGGCTGTCCAGCATACATTAATGTGTTAAAGGCAAGATTTCCACATAAACAACTAGAAAATGACAATGGATGGTACAGACGAACTCTCCAACAGTGCTTTCAGAACCAGCTATTTTAAACCCAGTTACACCTGTGGATATTTCAGACCAAATTTATCTGCGCAAATCATGTTGCTATACAACTTTAACACTTGGTGGACAGATAGGGTGTGAAATATTCAAATAATTCGTATTGTATGCCGAAACTTGTACGCCATAATTTTGCAAATGATTACCGTGTGAGATCATGTTTCTGGGCTTTTCTTATACTCTGTAATTTGATCTCTTTAAATAAAACATTGTTTTATTACATTAGTTGTTGACTTGTGTAAAATGCCACGTGCTTATCGCTCCCAATTAACTGGAATATGTTGATATATTCCTAACCCGGTAACATTCAACAATCTACATATTTAATAAAGTGAAGAACACAATGGAAACGCTTTGTTCCACCTTAAGCCTACCGGCCTCATGACAGAAACAGATCACAGTCTTTGATTCCAGTCTTCCATCTTTGATTTATGCCAAGAGTTAATACTGCAGAGGAAAACACTCTATCTGTGCCACAGTGAGTTGTGTGTGAGCTGCACAGGTCAACAGAGGGGACCAGAAGGGCCTTCAAAATTCCCAGCATGTCTGTGCAGTCAGTCTTATCTCTGAAATAAGCTCTAAGATGCAGTTAAATGATGATTAACACCTTGTATTAATTCAGCATTCATTCAAGATAAGGACATTTACAATTAGTGCAGACAATAAAGGATTAAGACAAACTCGGCCGGACAAAACACACAGTCGTCATGGCAATCCTGGAAACGCACCTTTACCGCGCATGGTTGTTTTAAAAAAAACAAAAAAAAAACAGAGGAGCCAGAATTGGGTTCAATGTTGCATCAAACGCACAAATAACACTTAGCAAACGTATAAAAACAAACATAGAAAAAACTTTAATCAACGAACATGCCTGCATGTTAAATAAAGTAACTAAAGCACCTCTTTAACTGAAAATACAAACAACTTAAAAGCGTTAATTTATACTCATATACTTAACAAAAATGTTATAAAGACGGACTATAAATAAGCAGGGACTGTTACTGCCGAACTGCATTTGAAAGTAACCCATCCTTCATTCAGATATCTGACAGAAGCATTAGTGCTGCCTGCTCTTGTGCTATATAATGCATTTCTTTCTTACCATAATGTCTAAAACAGTAAGACAAAAAAGCTGGCAGGAGAGATGTTACTGTGTTACTGTATGTGAAGGTCAGGGGAGGTTTTTCAAGTCAACAGGCTAAAAATGCACCTCTCCTTTTGGTCTCATAACTAGCTAGATATACGACAGGAAAACACGTACGGTAGTGTGCTGTATTTAGCATCATCAAATTGTTAATGAGAGTTTTCATACATTTAGCTGTGCTGAAAGGACGCTCGCGATATTTCCGGTTGATCAACCATTCAAAGAAATGAAGACGGAAGGCAACAGAAGAACATACATAATGAATCTACAGTACTTCATCACACAGATCAAGTGAACATGATTGATAAATGCAGACGTATTTTGAAAAGACACCGATGTTGATATATCTGTCCCCAAATAAATAATCATAACTATTCTATATGTATAACATTTCATAAAAATCAAAACATGAAAAATATAAAGATCCTTTTGATAACAATCTTAGATCTTTATGAAAGATTGTTTCTCTCACAAAATATGAAAAAAAATAACATTCCAAACCACAGAAGAATAATGAAACGATTCATATGTTTTTAAATGTCTAAACAAACTAAATATTGCTTGATAGAGAGGTATGGGCAAAATAAACTTTAAAAAAATGTAAATAATAGTGAGATTTTACTCAGATCAATTATTATTGGATTGTTTCTCAGAGTCACCTTAAATTAGATTAACATCAACACTGACAATAACTGAACCAAACACAATCTTCTACACAAATTAAGTTAAAATATTACGAATATTTACTCGCTTATCTTTAAAGAATCTGCAGTAAGAACTAAGCTGAACTTGTGATGTAATTAACTAAAGTAATTCAATTGTATTCTGTAGGGCGACACAATACGTAATAGTTTGGAGCTGGATGGTGAATCGGAGCAGCACAGACACAGCAAATATGTTTGATGCGTGACCAACAGGGCCAGACAATACATGAGGACAAATGAAAACACAGGCAGGAGAGACAGTGGAGTTTGTCATCCAGCCGATATGACAGCTGAAGGTGGAGTCTGTGGAATCACACGATGAAAAGCAGAGGTGCAGGACTGACACTTATGTTCAGAGGAATGAGTCGTTTTAAGGTACATTTGAAGTAATATTCAAGAGTGCTCTGCTTTTAAACCGCCAGCCAGAAAACGAGCGAAAGACGACGCGCTTCCGCGTTCAGCCAGAAGGTGTCGCCGTTGTGCATTTCCACTGTCCGTTATACCCATTGGTTGGACATGCTTGCTCTTTCTTTTTCTACCACTAGTGTAAAACTTGGAATGGGATAAAGTATTTCTTTACACCTCTGTGGAAAACAGGATGCTCTGTCTCTTACTGTCTGGTGTAGGGATGGTCTCCAGCTGGAGGAAATACAGCAAAACTTGCACCTGCAGCACCAAAAACAGACAGAAAATAGGACATCAGGAGGAACAAATGCACATCTTTAACAGAACACACGTGCACGGCGACAGGATTGGCCACGCCCATTTGCATGCAGTACAAAGCGTTTAATAATTTAGACCTTGATCTGAACAGATTTTGTTTTAGTTGATCAAAGATATACAACTTCACATGCTTAAATTGTGTCATAAAAACGTGTCTCAGATCAGCGGACGGTATCATCAGCGCTCACCTGTGACATGACCTCCAAAGACCAGCTGTCCCCCATCGTGATAGGCTGTGTGGGGTTAGTGGGGATCTTGCTGTCCTTCTCTGCAGGTCGCAGCAGGGTGGGGCCAAACACGGTTGCCAGATTGTGCAGAGACATCTTGTTCACGCTCTCCTTTTCTGCGACCCTAAAAACAAATGAACAGAGGATGAGAATACTGACGGATGACGGTTTGAAGGCAACATGGAAAAACCTGTCAAGAACATTTTACATTCATATCCCCCTCCAAAAAATCTAAAGAAAATACTTCAATACTTTTGGATATAAAATATAGAGATGTTTATTTAAGGCCTATGTGTATTTACTCAGGCACATTTGTCTCTTCGTTCTCATGGGAAAATGATTATAAATTGTTAGTAAAAAGTATTAAATAAAAAATATGTATAAATAAATGTATAAATACTGTAAAAAGTGTTTATACATCATGGTGACATCTGCTGTACTGGATTCATGCTGATCCAGGAGAATGTCTTCTATGATAAAGAATCTGTTATATTATGCCTCAACGTCTGCAGCTTGTGTACCTCTTGAGATGATCCAGCAAGAAGAGGAAGGTGACGAGGTTGGGCTCCGGTAGAGACAGCAGGAGGTTCAGCATGCAGCTCTCTTTAGCGACGCTGTCTGAGAGAGCTACAGAGAAACGAGGACACAATTAACACAACGGCTGAGCCTACTTACTCTAAATAAAGTGCTTCACAATGCCATAAAAGAACCATTTCTGACTGTATGGTTCCACAAAGAACCTTTAACATCCGTAAAACCCTTCTGTTTCACAAAAGGTTCTTTGTAGTGGAAAATATCGTTAGACTATAAAATGGTAAGAAATGTTTTTTTTAAGAACCTTTGCGTCAGGGAAACCAAAGAACCATAGAAGAATGGTTCTTCTATACAGCATCACTGTGAAGAACCATTTAAGAACCATGAGTGAACACTCAAGGAATGACGGAATGACAAACCGATGCCTCCTGCGAAGTTCGGATACAGCTCATCGGTGAACAGCGGCTCTGGCAGTTCCCGGAAGTACAACTTCAGCGTCCCGGCGATGGCGTTCACATCCATCTCGCTCATCATTACCGACACGTCCTTATTATCTGTTATAGAGAGAGAGTGAGAGCTATACTCTGATGTCATATCCTGACAGCCACTTCAGATGATCAAAACTGCGTGTGAATGACGCTCACTGGTGTCAAAAGCCGTCTTGAGGGCCTGGATGTCAGTGGCCACTCCGGAGACACGGTAGATTCCCACCTCCTCCATTCCTCTCCTCTCGATCTCCTCCAGACACTGTCTGACGATGTACGGCACTTTGGAGCGCTCGCGTCTGAGAACGGAAGATACAGATGAAATCTTTCAGAAGGAATGAGTATCAAAGGACCGATCATTCAGTTTTATTTAATCCAGTGAAAGCAGGAGATATCCAAAAGTTTCAGCTGAAAAGGTGCTTTAGTTACTTTATTTAACACGCAGGCATGTTTATTAATTTAAGTGTTTACGTTTGTTTCTATCATGTTTGATGAGCGTTTTTTTGTGCATTTGATGCCATGGCAACACAACCAAATTCTGGCTCCTCTAGAAGGATTTTTTGTGTTCCATGGAATGAGGCAAAATACCACTTTGAAACATATTAGAGTAATTAAATTATAACTCTTCTTTCTTTATATGTCTTTTCATGGTGAGAACCATAACGTGTATTTAGATATTTTCCTAATCTGCGTGTCTCTAGACTGTGGAGGAACCTTTCTGCTATGACATCAGTGCTACCCACTGATCCACAGTGTTGCCCAAACGTTGACATTTGGGTAAAGTGTTTCTTCTTAATTATAGTTTGAAAGGTTATGTGGAGCGCTAATCAGCTGTGCTGGTTTCGAGACCTTTAATGCATGTGTGTGTCTGAGGATTTGTACTGGTATTGTCATGTTGTCTTTCCAGCATTAATTGGTTTTGCCCTTAAACCCATTAGGAAGCTCATTACAGACAATCTTCATTACTGTCAATCAAACGTGACCACAAACAAGAAGCACAAAAGAAGACGGTTCTTTAATTTTCTTTGACATGATGTACGGCTGAATCATCACAAAAAATGGCATTAAAGTGTCGCCTTTCTTTAAGGAGCAGCAAACTGTCTTGCCACCTGTTATTCAATTTTATGCTTTTTAAATTTTTTATGCATTTATATTTGCATATCAAATGTGCGCCGAACTCTTGTTTACTGAAGTATTTAAAGCTGCAATACGTAAAGTTTTTGGGTTAAAAAGGAGCAAAAATCAGTTATTGAACAAGTACATTAACAAACAAAGCACAGCAAATACTGATATGTGCCCCAGTGCATTCTGGGATTAAACGACTCGAGAACACAACAACGGTACTAAAACTAAACTTAATGACCTCAGCTATGAGGGTTATCTGTTTATCTACTCACTTGGTCACCGTGGAGATGTTAACTCCGAACACACCCATGGGCTTCCGTGACGGCGTTCTCTTCAGGCTGAACTCCCGGCTGGTGAATTTCATGGATATTTTCACCTCAATCTGAAGAAAAAGAAGATACACATTCAGTCATGACGGCGAGCAATCGGAATGTTAGGATTATAGAACGGGAGCAGATGCGGAAATACTCACTCCGTTCATGGGAATAACTGTTCTCTGCCAGTCTTTTCCCTGGAGCATCTGAGGATCCAACTGAACAAGACAACATAACACTTTATAGTAATTCATTCACCTTAAATTGATACACTTGGCACATTTGGGAATCAAACCCATGACCTTGTTGTTGCTTGCAGCATGCTTAACTAGTTAGAGGAAGAATTCCAACAGTATTCTATACATTCTATAATATTTAGCCTATGCTGGGATCTATAGGGTCTGGGTTGGTTACGTATATCTCCGTTTTAAACATCATAGATGAACTGCTGTTTTTCTAGATTAAATCTTGAATTTTCCATGTTTCATATTTTAATTTCCCATGATGTCAGTATTTCTTATACAGCATTTTGTAATTACCAGCCAATTTATTCCACCCTAAACAAATGTGGTTAAGGTGCCATCTGGAGCGGGCAGAGTCCAGCATGTTTACTGGCCTCATCCTGGTCTAATCTCCATACGGTCTCATGTAAAGTCTGATCCTGCTCTGCTGTCTAATCTCATCATCACAGTCATTACGACTGACTGCCACCAGCACAGAGAGAGAAAGAGAGAGAGGGTAAGAGGGGGAGAGAGAAGGCAGTGGGGGCAATGTCTGCTCACACACCAGTGTCAACTGCCGTCATTTAATCTTCAACGGCACAGACACACACACAGTCACAAACGTGATGTTCATTATTACTATTATTACTAATTACTGTTATGATATCTTTAAATATTATATCTCAGTTTGATGTAGAATGCTGACACTTGTGATTGGCAGTAATACATCATTTCAAAAAGTACTTAATGGTTTGAACATTTTAAGTTATTTTAAGTCACTTCCTGCTAAACGCTACAAATGACTGATGACTCATCTTGCACTATGCTTCTTTGTCCAATCAAAAGCTCTCTAGAATGAAAATGCCCCTCCCACTAAATTCCAATTGACTACCAATAGCAAGTAGCAAGTTCATGGTAGTGATGTAATTTAAGTTTGTATTTGTAAGATGTTATATTTGGCAAACCTTGCTGTTTCAATACACCAACGTGGAAAATAAAACAGAAATAGTCCCCTTATCTCCAAAATGAAATTTGATCCCTCCCTTTAAAAATATTGTATAACTTAAGTGTTTGCAAAGTGGAAAACAAGTGTCTGTAGTTTCAGGACTACAGAGGAATCAAACCCCTCCCCTCTCGCCCTAACTGTACACCTTTAGAAGCAGATGCACTCAAATCCAAACCTTACAAGGCATTGTTTATAAGGCAGGAGAATGCAGTGCTATACCTATTAAATACCTTTTAATAACTGAGATATAAGGGACAGCCTTCATCTGAGACAGTGTCTCTAAAGTGAAGAATACTGTAAGATGTCACAGTGTTTGTATTGTGTTTTCTGGAAGTTCATACCGCGATCTGTCCTTTGCCCATTATTCTGTCTGTGCCCTCTGCGTCGTCCTTGTTCATCTTGGCTTTGTTGTAGCTCTTCTCGTAACACAGCAGACGAAGCGTCTGGGAGCCCTCCAACTCGATCTCAAACTCCTATGAAATAAATATACCAACTAAATTACCCACAATGCAACAAGAAAACACCAACACAAACATTTATACTCATGCATTTGAGCTATGTGTTTGTTAGATATATACATAGATATGCTATACATTGATCATTGATATACATCGTCATGTATATATATGTGTGTGTGTGTGTGTATATATATATATAGCTTTAAATAGAGAGTGTGTTCCCTGGAATCAGACCCACAAGAACCAACAAAATATTTAAAACATCTTTATAAAACAAAACTACAAAAAAACAGTCCATGTTTAACACGTGCCATCTCTGGTTTTCATTATTTGCGTCCCTTTACTTTGGGGGATGGTAATTACTCTAAATTAATTTCTAATATAATTTGTCCAGAAGGCCTGTGTATTCCACATGGCCTCACTTACGCTGCTCTTAATTAAGAACGAATGCCTCAGGAGTATTGTGAATGAGGTACGGTGAGGTACACACAGGGGCGGGTACGGGGGATTTACCTCGTTCCACTTGGGCTCTGTGGTGTATCTGTACACTCGTGTTTTGGCTTTATTCACAAAAATGCCAAAGGAGTCGACCTCTAATGTGCAGTACAGATCTGAAGAGAGAGAAGACACACGGACGTGTTAGCAAAATACTGATTCCTGAATGTGTAATGACCTTTGAGGAGCAGAGCGAGCGGATGAGAGAGAGAGAGAGAGAGAGAGAGAGAGAGAGGTTGAGAGACACCTACTTAAGCTCTGTTTAAGTCCAGAGGCGGAGTGGACAATTACATTCAGGAATCCATACAGTCCAGTAGATTCATCTTCTGTGAGCAAAAGATGGAGAGAAGCTTCAAATCATGCCAGGAAATCCGTTTTTTTTAAACGCTAAACACAAATTATTTTCAAGCAAAAGCTAAACTTATAAACTAAAATATTATATACATATATATTTATATATATATATATGGTACCACAGACACAGTGCTGTGATTGACAACTCAAAATATAATAAAATGATCTATTTTATTATGCAGTTATTGTAAACAATAGAAGAGAATTTTTTTAACTGAATTTAGTACTTTTTTGTAGGAATATGAAATCGTCTGCGAAAAGTAAACAGGATAAGCTTTGATTTGATGTTACTCTCTCACCCTCTTTATTGATGCTGAGAGGGATGTGGACCGTCTGCAGTTTGACACAAGAGTTTGTGAGCGTCTGAAGCTCCATGGACGTCAGACTAAAGCTCTTAAAACCTGCAGGAACAAGAGAAACGTCCAACCATCATCATCTCAACCTCCACCTGTTTTTCAGTAACACTGGCTGTTGTGTGATGTAACCCACATTTCTTCTGCTGTTCTCGAATCAGCTCCTTCCACTCGGCTCGCTCGTAGTCCGACGAGATCAGAAACACGTAGCCCTAAAACATGATAAGCGACTGTGAGCTGGAGTTTGAGGGTTTGAGGATGAAGTCGACAGCTTGTTGCTGTCTCTCACCTTTCCACTGCGGTTGTGAACTCGAAGGGGCATGTTAGGAGAGTTTAGCAGCAGCAGGGATTCCTGTTCGGACAGTTTCTTCCTCAGCCTCTCCATGACCTTTGACCCTTTGTTGGCCCTCTGTTGAAGAAGGAAGTGAAAGACAAAAACTGGGTGAGTAATCTAAACCGCATATATTAACAGCCATTTGGGTGATAGGATAGGTAGAATGGAAAAAAAATTGTATCTATTATTTTTTATGTGGTTATATGGTACTGTTGTTAATGCTTTAAAATTAAATATACATTTATTTTTTGCTTCAAAGCTGCAACCCGTAAACTGCCTGTTTATCACCATTTCTGCTCGAAACATAAAACTGCAAGTGATTTGCGGAGCAATTTTTTTAACGTGGTTGACAAGTACAAATTTTAAACAACTGCTGTAGAAACAGTCAACAAACGTCATCGTTCACTGTTCCAGCACACGCTGAAGTCAGATCGTCTTTATGATTACAGACGTGACGTAACCTAAGTCAAACATGACAAAGCTTGTTTATAAACCATTACCATAAACTTTGGGAACCATTGGGAATCTGGGTAAGGTGAGGAGATCATGTTGAACACTAATCGGTCGTGTACTCGCTCACTAACTAATTTGTGTTCATTTTTAATCAAAATGTTACGGATTGCAGTTTTAAATGACATTCTGAATCCCACATGTTCAATGCGGCCTGAGATTTTTGGATGTTGTAGAAGAAGAATCCAGAACGTCCTGTACCCTCTCTCTCTGGATCTCACTCCTGAGAGAGGAGATCTTGATCTTAATGGCCTCCAGCTCCTCATCGGTGGCTTGTGGGATAGGCAGAGGCTCCGCCTCCTCCCCTGCCTGGAAGGTGAGATCCGAAAGAGGAACGTACCATTTGCAGTCGTACTGCTGGCTCTTCCTGCACACAGAGGAAATGAGGGAAATAATTTAATATCCAGTCAAAAATACATCCTGGAATCTGATTTTGGAGCACTGATGTTGCTGCAGTACACAGCTCAAACTGGGTCCACAGATCTGAAGAGACAGGAAGTTAGTCTCAGGTTACTAGAATAACGAGCGAATATGACACAACAACACACTCGTGGTAGAGATGAACTTGAGATGAACTCTTCTATATATAAAAACAAGGAAAAACAAAGGAGGAGTTAGGAGAGGAGAAAAGGGAAAGATGAGAGACGTGGGGATTTCTCCTACCCTCCGATCTGTTTCTTCAGTTTGGCACAGAGCAGGAGGTCAGTGAAGAGAAAAACATGCCGTAGTTTCCGGGCACCTTCCACAAGCTCCACCATGAAGCCGTCCTTCAACAGCTGACGGTTCTGTGGTACAGAGAAACCATGTAAGGGACAATGTCAGAACATCACTATCCGTTTGCCAGTAATTGTTTATGACTTATTGTTATCACCTAAATTCCTAATTCTAAAGTCCTCCATGTTTACAGTTAATTACAGTATTGTAATTTATCACAGGCTAGTTCCTGGACATTGTTACCATCTTGATAAGATGGATGAATGGATGGATGGATACACACACACACACAGATTGACACACACACAGATACAGTCAGGCTGATATCTGTTTTTGTGATGTTCAATAAGCTGACACAGTTCATGGAGTTTCTCTCTAGAAGTGCCACTAGGGGGAAGTCTTTTCCAAAACAAGGCTGCAACTCAGAAAAGATCAGCAATCCACAGCGCTGATGGGTCTTTGTGTTTATGAAATGAAGAAACTGGGAGACATTTTGAAACAGGTAACTCCAGACCACACAGCATATGCTAAGCACACAGCGATAACCCTGCGAGGCACCACAGCAGTTAGTGTGTCAAAACATGTGTGCATAACAAAAGCCACAGGGCACGGCTCACGCATCATTGCTTCCACGGCAACACGTCACCACTGCAGAGGGGAAACAAAAGATGACATCACAACGAGACTGTCTAACCTGGTCACCTCCACATTCAGCTGACACTGTCTACCCTCAAAGATCACTCATAATCAATGCAACATAACCACTGTGTGTGTGACTTCAGCAGTTGGGCACATGGAAGAGTCATCACACACAGATTCCCAAACTCCCAGCATGCTGTGCGTCACTGCATTTCCAGTACAATGTGCAATGGCCTGATTTCAGTTCCTAATACTGCCAAATGGGATTCCTATTTTACACAGCAGCGTTTTCAACATTTAAATTATTATTATTATTTGCCTATATAAGTCAACACCACATCAAAATAGACTCTTATTACTTTGTATACACATTCATGGTCTTATTCGAAATAATAGATCAGTGCACGTTATTCCAATCATCTTTTATTCTCCAACCTCTTGCCTTCATCACCTGTCATATAAAAACACTTTTTCTGATCCAATTAAGTCTTAGCAGATGAATTCAAGCTCCACACACAGTTTTCCTGCTGAACACCGTGTTCCATTTAGAAATACATTACGGAAGTGACTTTAATCTGAAGGGAGGCTGATGTGCTCAGTGCATATTTGTGATTTGTTTTTACATCGGAATCCAGCAGGCGTTCCTGGGGTCAGAATAAACCAAAGAGAGCTTTATCCAAACATTCCAGCATCTGTGCATTTCCCTTACTTTCATTATGCCTCTAAAATGAGGATTAAACCTGGAATTTGTCCTGGAATGTTTCTAATGGAGATGACCGTTAACAACCGGACACAGCAGCGGAATGGCTAAAATGAATTTATAATTTCTCATTCTGAAGTAATATGCATCATTTCCCTCTTTTACACTTGCATGACCGCACACAAACACTGCAAGTGACTTAATCATAAAACAACATTATAAAAACATTCGAAAAACAAACCATCCACTGGCAGATACTAAAACCGCCCTTCTTCTACATAGCATCACACACTAGAGTTTACATGTCTGACATTTCCAAAACTGTTTCATTGTAGGCAAAATGCAAATGTAGACACACACACACAGACACACACTCAAATCTATCCAAAAACAAACTGGTCTGGTCTCCTGTTTAAAATCCCTGAGCAAACACTAACACTGTACTGCATATTATTAGCCAATCCACAGTCTCTTGTTCTTTAATGTGAACATGATGTGCTTTCTGACTCCTCATAAAAGAGAAGACGCTTAGACGAGCTGTCTCAGCACATCAGATGACATTTTCCAACAGCTCGCCTCCAGTGGAATCATGACAATGGCAATATCTCATAATCACCCACTACAATTGGACTGAAACCACTGAAAAATAAACCAGCACACACACACACACAGCCAACCAGAACAACAAAACATCGCACAGTTTCTGGAGATTATGATGTGTATATGTGTAAAGGATGTACATTTTAGTCCTTCTTAAAGACCTAATTTAAGTTAAAATGAGAGTTAAGTGTCTTTTAAGTCTTGTCTGTAAAATTTAGGTGATCTATGTGCTACTGTACACCTAAACATTTACAAAATTTTCTTTAAACAGATATTAACATTTAAAATGTACTCTCTTTCTCTCCCAAAAATACGGGCCAAAAATCTTGATGACTCACACGGCTCATTTTGTCCAATAAAACTGTTCTTAGAATAAGAATGCCCCTCCCCCCATTCCAATTACTTTCCACCGAAACCTCCCGTTTCAATACGTAACACAGAAAAAAAAACTGCACTAGCTTATAAAGACATTAATGTGACATGTCACTTTGAATTTCTGAGATGAATATTCTGTATCTATCACTAATATTACCAGACACACTAATAGCATCATTCCTTTGTTTCCATGAAAAAGCAGCACAATGCATTAAACACGCGACTCTCAACAGCCTGTACCCTAGAGGCAGCAAAGTGAAACCTATCAGATGAGTGTGTGATATGCATGCCTGCAGAACAGAGCAGGTGGCTTTGACAAGCCTGAGGTCATCTAGCTGTGTATGCATGCATGTCTGATGTGCATGCACAGGATTTAGCATGTTTGCTTTACCGCTGCGTGTTTATGCGTCTTTATGTGCCCGATAACGGTTAAGAACATACTTCTTGTGCGCTCTTAAATTAAGCATGTGTACTGCATAAAGTACTATGTACTGCATAAAGTCCCTCACACATCGCTGTGTGTGTGTGTGTGTGTGTGTGTGTGTGTGTGTGTTTCAGACACTGAAAGCTGCCTTCTAAAATTTGAGGTTTCATTTGCATTTTAATTAAGTGGCTTTGGCCCAGCTAGTGAAGGCCTCTAGGGCCACCCTGAATCTCTCTCTCTCTCTCCCACATTACTCCAGTCTCCAGCACAGGTAACACTAGAAGCTCTAGCTAAACCAACCCAACCATAACCTGAACAATCATGCTAATGCTTCTAGCTGCCCACTGATATCACTTCTGAAGTTACTCTTAAATAACAACATTATTGTTCATGGGCATTCAGATCCATTAGGTAAAGTTGGAGCAGCATAGCATATCTCTTAGCTCAAGCTATATTTACCTCCAGCACAACTAAATTAATATTATAAGTTACTTAACTAAAAGTAATAGGAATACCTGATTGGTAACAAAAGCAGGAGTAAACCTCAGCTTGGGTTGTCTTAGACTGGACTACAAGACAATAAGCTCCCCACCAAAACATTGATTTCCATGCCTTCTTTCATGTACACACTATCAATATTTGATCAGCTTGGTCTGTCCACATGTCACCCGGGGGAGGCAAGGGGGAGGGGCTTATCAAACGGTAGCTTGCCATTTACCCAAAGTGGGTGGAGCCTCCTCCTGATAAAATGGGCACGTTATGAATAATTAATGAGACGCGCAGCACGGTGGATCGTTAAGGCACATTACACGCAACCCCTGCTCGTCATCAATCATACAACAATTCATCTGCCATTCTCCTGAGGTCAGACTGCTGGAATGAGTGGGGCGGGGCTGAGGGTCTGACACACCACGCGCCGTAACCAAACGTATCTTTAATTCCTGACTGTAAGATTAATATCTCTTTACGAGAGGGTGATCTCACAATGTCCCCCTCCTCGGCCAGGATCAGCGGGGTGTTTTATTACTGTCCGTAACTCACGACATCATCGTGACTATGGAGAATTAAAAAGCAGATACTGAGGAGATGTTTACAATCAAATCCCACTAGATCACTATGTATGAGCGCAAACACAGAGAATGTTTTATTTATAACACGAGCCTTCAGTGGGACAGGGATGTATTCGTGGGCCGTTAAGAGAGGTTGAAAATGACTGCATGATAGGTGAGACAGCTCATTGGCTGAAAGGCCTCAGGGTTCGGGAATGATGGGCGACCCAGAAATTTGACATTTCCGTGCCCTTTAAAAAATGTGTTTGACGAACACTCTCTATCGTAAACATGATGGAGGGCGTATGGGAACGTGGGGGGGGTCTGCGCTCACCTCTCCCTTCTTCACGGTCATGGACTGCCGGCGAGATGTGCTTTCCTCATTGATGCTGGACAGGAAGTTCTGAGAGATGCGGAGGGCGTCCTGCAGCAGGGGGTAATCTGGGTGACTGGAGGGCGTGTGTTTCAGAAGATCCTGTAAAAACATGTAAACTTTACATATACTTATATTCATACACTTGCAGTAGAGAGGCAAAAGTTACTGTTTGTAGCTTTAAGTCTCCTTTAATGCAAGTTTATGGAACTTTCAAAAACCTGGTCGCTTAGAAGTATTAACACACCTCATCTCAACGTGCTGAACTCATAATTCATGTCTACAGTTCAAATGTTGAGACAAGTTATGTGCTGCGGTATAATACACAGGATCAATATACTGTAAGCATTAGTATAAGTGAGGCTTGCCTTAGCACAAGACACAAACAGGCAAGATGGTGTTTGGACAGAGTACAGGTGACTCACATGTAAAACAAGGGTACTGCGGGTCACTCGGTCCACAGGTTTATAAAGCAGAGCTGCAACAGACAAGACAGAGGAGAACAAACACACCCACAGTGGGCGATTATTCACAAGAGTCACTTTCATACTGCAGGGCCCAAATGTCGATGTTTGAAACCTTATCTAATCCACCCACGCAAAGGGTTTATGCAACCAAATTTAAAAAGAGGAAAGACATTACACGCTGTGAGCAAAATGTGCAACAGTTAAACTCTAAATACCTACTTGTATACAAAACACAACGTCTATCTATCTATCTATCTATCTATCTATCTATAATATATAGATACTAATATATAAAAAACAGCATATAGAATCTTGTTTCATACTTTCCAGTGAGTATTTGGCCGTCAGGTCTTTGCACTCCTTGCTGCTCCTGACCTTGAGATTCTGCGATGTTATCAGAGAAAAACAAGATCAGGATCAATAAACCTGAACAAGTCTTGATGTCACAGAAGCCTTGTGTGAAATCTCTAACTGCAGATGTTCTCCTCACCAACATACAGAACTTAAACCACCGAACAGAAATGCTTTTATCCATAAACCTGCTTTGAATTAATGTGCCTTGGGAAAATTCTATATAAAATGAGTTAAACGGTTTCATTTCCTCTCAGGTGCAACACACACATCATCACACGCTGATCATGGACAAGGAAACGGCTAATTATACTTGCACCAGCAGCCTTATGTTTTGCTAACCTTGGGACTTCTCAGAAGTGTAAACAGTACACTACGGTTCAAACAATACATTTAAAACACGCTGTCACATCCTTTACGAGGAATTAATTTGTTACTGTCAATATTCAGCTTCCCATTGCATTGTGGGTACTTTCTCCCTTCTGTCTTTACTGTGCGTATAAAGAATCCCTTTGGGCTGCTCTGACAGACTAAATGAATAAATTAGTCCGTCACAATTCATTTCATCTACATAAGCAGCGAGTTTAAACGTTTCCTATTGTTAGCTTTACGCTGGCGGCAAGACGCTCGAGAACCCACTAGAAACTGTCCTCCCCACCACATTGTTCTATTATGCGTTACCATTACTTAAACAGACCAATGTGAACAATTTTCCTAATGTTCACTCACGCTTGTTCCCAGCCAACCGGGAACATTCTCAGAACTTAGAACGTACATTCTTAGAACTTGGTTAATGTTGTCTCAAAGTTATTTCATCAAAAACGTTATTCTTAACTTATTAGGTTAGCTGAACATTTTAAAAACGTTACAGAATTACAATGTTTATATGTTCTTAAATTACTGTTCTTATAATCAAGCAATACCGTTAATACAATGTCTAAAAAACTGGACATTTTGAATATTCAGAATAACATTTTTGTTACCTAATGGAAACCGTAGGGAAACATTCTTACAACCTAAAGTTGATAGCTGGGTTTTAGAATATCCATATTATAAAGGGAAACAGCAGTTGGCATGACAACGGCTGGTGGGGGAATGAAGTGGGACGAGGGTATATTTTATTCCAGGCGCCCTCTCCTCATTACATCCAGCGCGGCATAAAATCTCTCGCTGAACTGTGAAGAGGGTTGAGCATCACTTCTCTATCTGCTGTGTAGGTTGGTGATGTTCTCTCTGGTCAACCATCACTATGAGTGACCACTAAAATAAGAGCTGCAGGTGTAGCCATGTATAAAAACTGGAAATGACTAATATCCTGATGGTGAGTCAATCTGATGAGAGTTACAGAAGTTGCCGGGTTTTGAACTCGCATCCAATACAACAAGCCTGAACTATGTTTAGTGGCAAGCGTGTGTTTGCTTTAGTGATAGCTAAGGTGGGGATTTAGGGTAGAGGTTTCTGCTCTTGGATTACAATAACAGGCCCTTGAGCATCCCTGTGGAAAGTACCTCAGAGATTTCGGCGAACTGTGTGTTCGCCTGACAGCATTTCTCCGCAGTCTCCACGGCGAGTTCGTAATTATCCACAAAGGCCCTGTAAACTCCAAGCTGGCTAGCCTACAGGAAGAGAAAACACAGTGAGTCATTTCCACTAGTGTCTTTGTTTGTCAGATTGTAGAACTGTGGGACGCAAAATGTTGAGATTCACGAGTATTAACCAGGAAATACAGTTATTGATTCTGGGTAACAGTGAAACTAGCTGCATGCATGGACTCGCCATGTGTGACGTGGGGTAGGCAACCTGAACAGGGTTATCACAGCTGGACCATCGCCACACATGGATACGGAGCCTATAACGGTTGCCATGGCAGCAGAGGCCAACTGTACCGCACGCAAGCAATTAATGCGTGCTTGTAAAAAGCCCATTTGGAAATCTGATTTAGCCCATCCACACTCAATAGCTTTCCTGTGTGAGCGCTTAAACCTCTCTCGTGTGTAAGAGCTTCATCAATCTCTCAAAATACACATATACATTATGATAAAAGAGTCTGTGTGGATCTATATGCTTAGGAATATGAAAAGCTGGAGCAGAACCAAACACACAACTGTACTGTACTGTACATAATTTGTTCATCTCTACAGACCATTGTGATTTGAAGAGGACATCTTCTATACTTTTTAAACATTTTATTTACATTTTTATTTACAGTTTTATGTGACAATTTCCTCCTGTGTTTTTTAACCTCTACAACCATGTAATTTTGCTACTCTACCTTTAAGACTATAAATCGCAGTAAATATGGACTTTTAAATGTTTCTGTCCGTATTGAGGTCAGCACCTAGTCACTGTAAAGTGACATCACTGTTTTGACACGGTGAGACTCTGTCGTTTGCCATTGGCCGGGACAAATCTTTTCTCCTGCACAGACCAGAAAGTTCAAAACTGAAGTCATTTTGGCAGTGTGTTCCATCGTCTCCCTGCTGAGCAGAAACGGCTGCTGTGGGCCAGAATCTATCTGCAGCCTGAGAATTTATTCCGCCACAACCTCATTACAGCAAGGAGAGAGATGATGGCCATATTAAAGCGATGACAACACACCCCGAGCTGATCAGTCTAACCACAGCTCAACACTGTGAGCTAACCTCAGTCAACACAAGCCGAGCCGATCGGTCTAACAGCGACTCAGCTGATGTTTTAAGCCATCAAGCTGGATTTCTACAACACAAAAAAGCAGCTTAAATAAAATGTCTCAATAAATAAATAAATCCAAATATAACCACTGCTGTGAAAGTGTGACTCAACTGGAACAACTAAATTTGGGCACATACATAGTAATTAGTTTTGGAGCATTTTAAACAAATTTCACCTTTAACAATTTAAATCTGGTAAGGCACAGCGCTAGCAACACCGAGGTCATGGGTTCGATTACCAGATAATTTACACGAATACCTTAAACGCACCATAAGTAAATACACTAAGAAAGTGTGCCGGTGCAAATAAGATGTCAAATAACAAGGCCGCCGCCCGTAGAAGGCTGATATGTATCCGAACACTGCGCTCACAGACTGAAGCTGATACGTCAGCTGGTTGAGACAGCTTGACAGAGACTTCAGCACAGTGGTGTTCATATCCTCTCAGCTCAGACACTTCCTCATGATGACACGGCCATATGCCAGAGCCGGCTGAAGAAGAAGGTGTTCCTCTACTCTGTGCGTTTAACGAGGTTTAAGTAGGTCACAGATCTGCGCCGAAAAGATGGCAACGTCACAATCTCTCCGTTAAGGGAACAGTCTCCAGAGAATTGACATATGGATGTCACCGACAGAAACATTTAAAACAGAGCGATCGACAGCCTTCTCACCTGCCGAGTGAGAAAACAAATGCCAGAGCGTTTTACGTTTGACGCACGAGCCCCGTAACCTGTCGGGACCTGCGTCAACCCTGCGTCAACTTTCCCCCTCATTTGTGTCGCGCTTTCTTACCCGACGTGAGCTGCCAGGAAGGAAGAAATGACACAAACAGCGGGAGATATTTCAATTAGTGATTTTGACTATGTTTTCACGCACACACTCTCTTCATCTCTCTTCTGCTGATAGCGACTGTCTTTTTAGGGAGTCTGTCTCCTCGGGTTGTGCCTTGTCTCCTGCCTCCGGATTGTTGTTAATGGATGTGGGAGTGGGCGACAGGATCGGTGACAAACAGCCTCCGGTCAAAATGACTGTGTGACTGACTGCCTGCTGAAACCAGAGCACATTCTAGGGGAGGCAAAACTACCATAGCTGTGGGACGGTAAAAAAGAGGAGAGATAAATAGATGTGGAATGTGACTCCGGCGCTCGCTGGTCTGGCAAAACGAGGGGGGATTTATCTGTCCGGAACAGTCCGGAATCACGTGAGGAACAAAGTTAATGGAAAAGAGAGGGAGGGGCAAGATAGGGAACACAATTTTGGCACGGTGCTATTAATAGCCCTCTCTTTAAGACACAAAGCACACACTGTCGAATTTGCACAAGTGGCTGGGTGGAAAAAAACAGCACTGAGATGTGATTCTCAATGCTACACAGACATTCTGTGATTGTGTGCCGTCGCTTCAGGCGATATAAATGACTTGTTTAAGATTTTTTGTGATACATGTTAGTAATTGTTATTCAGCCCCATTGGGCAAATAAAGTGGATAGAGACTGTGGACTGTCACAAACTTTGTCATCATGTCTTTAACCTGAAACAGGTCTGTTTTTAAAACAATACTCACCTGCTTTTGGAAAAGGTCTCCTACGCGTTGATGGTGACTCCACTGTTGCACTCTGGGTAAAAGGCCATCGTAGAATTCTTTGTGGATCTCGTAGAGCTCAGGCACTTCGAAGAAGATGGTCTCTATCTGTGAAACCGTCAGGACGGGCTGCGAGGTGGTGGCTGCTGCTTTCAGGGGCTTCATGGGCTAATAAAGAACCAGGGCGAGAACTTGAGTAAACATCACCGTCTTTTTCTGAATAAACTTGCAAAACCTCAATAGAATTTCTGTTAACCTAATCAAATACAGAAGGCATTTATAAACAAAGATGAGAATAAAACACGTGTACAAGTGTTGCTATAGCTCAACCAGTAAAGCATGGTTAGGATAATGGGTCTGATTCCCAGTGAATTGCCAAACGGATCAAATGTGCGTGTGTACCTTAATAACAACATGGCTATGGAAACAAGCATCATCTAAAGCCATAAATGGCCATTCAGCATAAATGTATATAATCATTAAAGCCCTGCGAACATACAGCATCACACACACAACACGCATTCAGATACAGTTCTCTTCCAAAATCTCAAAGTCCCAAACACTGTGCAAATACAGTCACACACTGTTAGCCGATGCAAATACGCTTCACAATCTCTCACCAGTAACAGCGCCTCCAGGTGGCTGAGGTAGGTCTCTTCACTGGCCAGGATTCCAGACAACACCCTCTTCCTCATCTCCAAGCCCTTCTCCAAGTCCAGCTCCGCCTGCGCCAAGACAGAAAGACCTCACACGCTTCTGAACAACTAACATGCCACTAAATCACATGACGTTAAATTACATACTGACATTTTTGAAATGAGCTGTTAAATAGCGATTTGGCACTGGTTCAGTGGAGCCGCTCTCCAAGGCCTTATAATAACTGTCTTAGTTACATTGGAATCATGGGAAATTTATAACACCTTTGAACTAAATACAGACTTTCATGGAGTCTACACTATCCAGACAGCCCTGAAAAAACTGTCAAAGATACCACAAGCCTAGAAACCATGCAGAAATGAGGCACATTTTTGTCCTCGTAGCATGTATGTGTACATGCATGTGTAGGTTACACAGCACTGATGGGAACTAAATGGGCCTAAATTATTGGTTTCCATGGCCACGGCACAGGTAATGGAAACCACAGATGTTTGTGATCGTCTCACGAGACCTTCCAGTCCAGATTTTAGGATAAAATATCCATCCCATCTGCCTCATGAGTGTACTACAGTCCGTACTGACTTGTATTGTACTTCAAAGGTAGAGTGTGTAATACTTTCTCATATCTCTGCCAAATACGCAAAAATAACTTTAAATTAATCCTGCCCAGCTCATAATTGTATCAACCAATGGTACGAGTTTGGGGCGGGACTATCTGCTCGTCTGACCAATAGAAAACAGGAAGAGCATGTAGCGTTTGGGATATTTGTATGATAAGTCAGAGGTTGCCTTTCTGGATGTCCTTTTAACCTTTTATCTTTTTGACAAAAGAACATCTCTTAAATGAGATGCTGCTATTATTATCATCGTCACATGATCACTCTCTAACCAACATCTTTGAATAGATGTTTTTCACTTGATCTTTCAGCATATTGTTCCTCTGATGTAGCAGATCATCTCTCTTAGACTGATATTAGAAATGAAATTCCACCTGGTCTAAACACAGCCAGCCTCTGTAATCTACAGCAGAGGAAGATGGAAATCAAGAGTTTATTCATGAACTCCTGGGTGCTAGACGTCTGTCCCTGGGGGAAACCCTGTATCTCCAGACCACCATCTTTTATTCATCCATATTTATTAATGAAAGTGTTCTGAAATTTTCAGTGTTCCGGTGAGGGAGACAGAGCAGAGCGTATCTCTGCTGCAAAAACAATAACTGGCACTAATTGAGAACATAAGCATTAGATGAAAATGTGTTTTCATTTTTATACGTAAAACCGGCAAAACGGCTCTGAAGGAAGTCATGGAATCTACAGCACAAACAAACAGCTGGAATCAATAACAATTAGGCAAATTAAGTTAAATCATTACGAATAATTATGCATATGTATTGAAATTACTTATTTTTAATATAGGGCATATAATAATGTTAATGTTGATATAAAATTTCACATTGTAATCAATCATATTATAAAATAAAATCTTTGTAATTATTAAAACATTAAATAAAAACTACAAACACAATATACAAAAAAGAAGTTCTTTTCTAACACAATTTGCTTATAGACACCAAGGTGACAGATAATGTTTAAACAAAGTGTGAGAGTTCAGGGGGGTGTCAGGTCTCAGGCTGCATTAGGCAGCTTTCATTATTAATCTCCTCCAGCTAAATCGTCTACTGTACATCATCAGCACAAACATCATGGCAGGAGAAACCACCAAAGTTGATCACTGTAAACACACAGCTACATTGTTTAACTTCTTTAAAAAAGTGATTGGCGCTTGTCCATGCACAACTTCCTGTCACAATGCTAGTACTGTAATGCTAGTAATGCTGGTACGCTGTGTATGTGGATTTCAAAAGGTTGCTGGGTGATGGTTTATTTAAAACATTTTGTAAAGGAAAGCCTTAAAATGGACCATTAACTCTAAATTACTAATAAACGGCTAATATACATGTAAGAGATCACGTCCTCTTCAAAAATGTGCCAACACAAGACGACTCATTGAAAAACACCTTACTCGTTCAAATCTTATGTGGTCCTTTGTTTAAGGCTAAGCGAGGTTAGGAAATGCGCATGCATATAACCCCACTCAAAAAACAACTACCTGTATATGTGTGACTGTCCATATATGGTCACTGTTTCCTGTGAGTCAATTTTGCGAAAAATCCCCTGAACCATTTAAAGTTAATTATAGCTCAAGATGACATGTTTGCAAAGCAGATCCCTCTCTCAACCTGTCCATATTACAAATCCTGCACTGGCTGTGTATTTGTTGGGTAAATATTTTAAGTGTATGTGTGTGTGTGTGTGTGTGTTATCAGTGTACTAGCGTGTACTGCAGGTGAGTAACTACTCAGCGTTGATTAAAATCCATGTGGGAGCTAAACACAGGGGTCAAAGGGCATTCAGAATCCTGGCTGCGCAAATAACCTGCTTGCCTCTGGGCATCATATTGGTGGGGAGAGATATCAATCAAACTGGCAGCCAATGGCTGTCTCAAAGGAGCAAGAAATGTCTGTTTTACAATCAGTGCTTTTAACTGGTGGCATGGCTACTGTGTGTGGTGAAGACTTATTTAGGTCATATTTAGGCTATAGGTTTATTATTATTTATATTAGGTTATTATTTAGGCCATTATCTGAGTATTTGGGTTTTTTATTTGCGTATTTGGGTCTTTTAAGGCATGATGCTTTGGGAAATGAAATCAGTTGGTTGTCGTTGGCACCCTTGCGAAGGGAATTGTGGGATAGGTGACTTACAGACTTGGAGGACTCAAGCGAGCCGGAGGACAGGGTGTCCCGGCTGCTGCGACTCTTGGAGCTCAAGTGAGGGGAGGAGGAGGGCGAGTCGTCGATGTAGGGCAGGATGTCATGATGTCTGCGCTGCTCCTCCGCTCGGTCCGCATCGTAACCGTATGTTGGAGGAGTGCCTGTAAACGGTCCATCTGCCAAAAAACAACAGGAGAACGGGTTGTGATCTCTCTCCAAAACACTCAACAAAAACTTTTGAGTTGATAAAAAAGGTCTCGAAATATGAGGGCAATATGGACTGTGCAGAAAACTGCTGATAGCTAATTATGTAGAAACACTGATACAGAACATCATTATATTATCTGAGTTGAGCAGGAAACAGACAAAGAGAAAGACTCATGACGTCCAAACATTTCCTCTTCACAAACTGGTTTGGTCATTAAGCTGCTGGCAAACTCATTGGACAAACTTATATTTACTCAACTCAAAACTCTTGAACAACAGAAGTTTCAACTCAAACTCCTGCTAGCAGGAGTTTTATGTCGGCAGGTGGGAAAACTCATGTTGTATTCAAACCAGAGAAAAGGTCACAGGTGGCCACGGTAACACACTGTGATTTTTCCACGATGCAGGCAATGCGAGCTTGCAGGTGAAACGTGAAAAGCAAAGCAAAGTTCCAACTTTTTTTTTAACTGCCTTTTTTTGATGTGTAAAACTGGATTTATTTGTGTTTCATGTTTCATGCTAATTGCACAGCCAATGGAGCTATTTCAACCAATTCACAAGCTACTACAACATATAGAAAAACATTGCGATTGCAAGTGTATGACCTGCGTAAACAAAGCACGACAGATTACTGCATCATGTATATCTATATCTGTATATGTGTGTGTGTTTATGCATATATATACATATATACACATAAATGTATGTGTGTGTGTGTATAGCGATATATGTATAAAGCCACATGAGTGTGAAACAGCTCTCACTGACTCACACTGCCTTGTTATTTTGCTCAGCACTCATCCACCCACTCCATCCTCTACTATCACTCTTTCATTTTCTCTTTCTCCATCCAGCTTTTCTACACTTTTCCTCTCTGGCTTCCTGCAGATGTCTTCGGCTGCAGCAGCAGCATGTTACGCACATCTGGAACCATCATCAGCATTATAAACAATTCTTAAAGTCAGACAGCACTTCCAGCCTCCTACCGAGCCTAAACACACAGACAGACACGCGTGTTGTACAGTGACTTACAAACACGGCTGGTGCGATGATTAACCGTCCCAGCATCCCGCAAATTCCAGAAGAATTCAGGGGAATTAACTGATGAATCTCCCTGCGCTTACCCAGCTAACAATTTATGTTGTAAGAATGTTTCCGTAATGTTTCCATGAAAAATGTTAAAAACATTCATTTGGGAGTTTTAGAAATGTTCAAAGGATCAATTTTTGACATTTAGACATTGTATTAACGTTATTGCTTGGTTACAATAACTTTTAGAGAATGTTAGCCACCGTTCTTAGTGTTCCCTGTTAGCTGGGTAGCCTTCTCCATGGTGTTATTTTAGGGTTATTTCCTGCAGAAACTAAGAGCAGATTGAAACCTACAGCAGGGCATCCTTCAACGGCCAATGGGATTCTGGGAAACGAGGAAGTCGTGGGAGATAAACCACAGCAAACCTGCCAAGAATCAGGTTTTGCATGTGTCCCTAATGCAGCAGTACGTGCCAAAGGGCTCCAGGTAATCCCATCATTTGGGTCTAAAAGAACAAGATGGGTGACTTTGTGGGCGTAATTGGGGCACTACTGTTTTTGGTGAGCCTCCAGATCTCCTTCAGGGAGGTTTGAGTGGAGTGGTAAGAGTTGTGATGGGGGCTGAGATTTTGAGATCTGCCTCTGCCAGTCACAGGTCCCAGTAAAATCTTGAAATATGTACTGTAAAACAAAGTGTGAGTGTGTGTGTGTATGTGGTACCCAAGTGTACCCGGCCTCTAGATACAGTAGGGGTATTTCCTGTCAAAAAATTGACAGGAAATGACACATCAAGGATAAAGAAGTCCAATTTCTTTACCACAGTTGGTTTTCCTAAATACCCAATTTTGGGGTTATTTAATATCCCCCACCCCTCAATCATCAAATGTTCATAAAAGAAATGAATATGAAGGACGAAAAAGGGGAGATGGAAATTAACCGAAAATTATGAGTGTCGCCTTGGGCCATGAATGAATCAAAGAGGGATTGCACAGAGAAGCTAATTTAATGAGTGATGTCATTTAAAGGTCATACGATAACAATGGAATACAGTGTGTGTTAGCTGGGATTGCCTTCTTCATCGGGAGACCAAATTACTAAAATTAATTTGACTAAAAATAATTTCAGCCATTTTAATAAGTGTCAAAAATGGGAATAGAACACAACGCACCATCTCAGAAATGGTTTCAGTGTGAAGCAGACAGCGTGTACAGTATGTACAGTAGACACCTTTGGTCTTCACGTTTCCAATAAACCCTAAATCAAATGACATCAAATATATTCATGAATAAAAAGATGAAACTGAATTTGGTCAGTGGGGATTTTTATCTTACTGGTCTATTTTTCTGCAAAGAAGTAAAGCGAGGAAATGGTTGGGCTGAATCCAGGAAAACAGCCAAATCCAGTATGTTGCCATCACACAGCAAAACCCCCCAGTGTGAGTAAATCAGCTTTTGTCTCAGCCAGAGGAAGAGCGAATCACAACACAGAGTCACCCCGCAATCAACACTACAAACCATGTTGCTATTCTCTCTCTCTGTCTATCTCTCTTTTGCTCCCCCTTTCTCTCACTCCCTCTCTCTTTTTCCTACTCCCTCTCTCACTCCCTTCCTCTGCCTCTTTCTCTATCCCTCTTACTCCTTTTCTCACTGACTACTACTCTCTCTTACTCCCCCTTTCTCTCACTCCCTCTCTCTCTCTCTCGCTCTCTCTCTCTGCCTACACTTAAAAGCACAGCAGCTGAACGGGATTTAAAGGTATCAGCAATGCCCCCCCCAACTCTCTCCTCCTCCACAGGTTTATGTGAAAGGTTGAAACATGCGTTTGTCACACACGACTCAATGGCCTGACACATGCTGATTTACAGACGCACTGAGCTTACTTCCGTTTCCTAAGATTTCGTTATTTAGTATTTCAAACTGTTTCTGATATTTTTTTAAATTCATAGCATCAAATAACAAAAAAACTGACAAAACAAGCAGAAGTTGACAACGTGCTGTTTTGAACTGACGTCGATGGGATTGTATACGAATGTCCCGTGGCGGCGCCAAATCAAGCTGCGTGCATAACAATTCTAAACCATTTAGCCAACCATCGTTTAAAATAGTTTTGAATGATACAGTCCATCACACTGTAGGCGTGTCAACTTCCCAAAAGTTTTCTTGTCAACTACCCCTATATTACGGCTGCGTTTCATTTCTGTCAGCCCTGTTGTGTCAACAAAGAAAGATTTGTGTTTTGCGGTAACGACACAGACAAGACAACTTTCTCAGAAATAATCACGCCTAATTTGGTTAGGACAGGAGAATTCCCAGAATTCCCTCTCCCAGTGTCTTAAAATAGCACACCACCGCGACCGTCTTATCTACAGTAGCACCCTTTAAAATAGACACTGTTTTCATGATAACATTTCACTGAAGCTGAAGAGAAAGGAAGCAGAGCGAGCTGACTGGCTCGGCAGGGAGCCTGGATGATATCAACTGTGATTATGTCACAATTGATTTCAGCTTTACACAATTTGCACTGATGTCAGACTTACACGCTCCACATGGTTTATATTCCTGAGAAACACATGGCAGAAGGAGGGTGGCCCAGCGAGAGGACTTCCTGCCAAATGTTTGATCAATCCAGACACGGGAACACACTTTTCACAGCAGACTCTTCTAACGACTCCATTAATGAACAAGTTCTCTCATCTTCATGGCTTTGATACTTTGCAACTCACAATAATCTCGACAACCATCAAAATCTTTGAGACAAGATTTTGATGGTTGTGCTGCCGGGTCTGATTTTGTGGGAATGTTCATCTGTAAACAGGAAGAAGATCCAGCTTCTGTATCACATGTCCGGGTTCTGTAGATGGCGCAGCGTTTGTTAGCTTGTACTTATAGCAGCTGTCTAGAATTTTAACTTGTCACCAATGTTAAGAAAATAACTTTGAAAGTAACCTGCAATTCAGCGTGTCAAACAGAGGTGGCAGTAGAGAGGCAAACATTACAGATTGCAGCCTTGACAGTATTTCTGTAATGCACCATCACATCAAAGCCATTTCCCAGATCTTATGTTCATTAACTCATCTGTGCATTGCCTGATGTTTTACTGTCCTCATTCACCTTTCATGAGCTCATTCCTGATGCACCAGAGGAAATGGATAAAACATAGAGGAGGATGTTTGGATGCATTAGGGTCCGATAAATAAATGTGAGATCAATGTACAGTGTATGTACAGTATGTAACATCTATGAGGAGTTAAACTGTTAGTGAAGAAAGAAAAATCTATTCCAAGCCTTCCAAGGTTTCTGTTCATGCCCCACCTGTGTCACCAAACGAGTGTGTCTCAAAGCATAAATAGTTCAAAAGTAACTTCTGAGGAGCATTGTAGGGGTGTGTGGGGTCACTGGTGGGGTGAAAGGTTAAAGGTGACCTGTGAGCGCTAATGAATCTCAGGTTGACATCCTGGCCAACAATTGTAGGTTGTAAGAACATTTCAATTCAATTAACATTATGCAAGAATATTTTTTGATCATTTTGATGGAACTTTTAAAGAACGCTAGCCAACATTCTGAGAATGTTCTCTGGGACATGGCTCCCAGTGCAGGTCACTAAGCAGAGATCTGAAACAAAGCTGACTCAGCTCTAAACTATTAGCACTTGAAAACCACACGCTCTCTTCCACCTCAACGCTCTCTGACTCTCATTCCACTTCCTGTCTCCAGTCTTTGTGTAGCATGAGATGAGTACCAGAGTCATGAATCTATCCTGTTGATCATGGTACCCAACGAGTCGTTTATCTATCCAAAATCTGACTGTGACTACCATCTTGCTGGGAGAAACAATAGGCCCGGGTTCTGACTGAGCAGAACCTCACTCTTGTGGATTAACCCACCCACCCATAACAGATTATTGACACTGAATCCGTGTCACCTAAAACTATCACTAAGGCAATGCTTTTGAACGAGCAGGAAGTTTAAAGTCTCAGCAAAACAGAACTGTATAGTTCTCTTATTACTGGTCTCTATACTCTGTCTATCTTTCTTCGCTTATCTCAGCTTAACTAAGCCCACATACAGTACACACACCCCGAGAGAGCAGCAGGAGCGAATTAGCAAACGGCGGCCTCAGAGGTTTGTCTCTTATCATTAGCAAACAGCAGCTTGTGACAAAGACGTAAATCTTTTTTAATCTCCTGTTAAACAGATGCCCAATATCACACTCTTGCTGCTGTTGTGGCATTATTCTCTCTTTAGAATGCCGTCTTAAAGATTTGTTAGACATCTAACATGGAGCTGTAGCCTAGGTAACCAATGCAAACGGAGCATTCGGCACATCTCGTTCTGATTGGCTGCCACCGGGGATCTTAAATGGGATTGGTTCAGTTTTATTGGTTTAAACTTCAGATGACACCATCTTGTATTTATATCCTGCAAGTAGCTCTTCAGTATCCATTAGAAATTACATCACATACCGGCGGGTTCTTGCTTTTCCTCTTTAAAAGATTGTCTGTAAAGATTTTATTTTGAAAGAGGAGCGTTATTGCCAAGACAGTGTTTCTCTGATCTTTTTCTCTAAAAAACTAAAATGCTGAAAGTCCATTACTTCACTCCAGCTGCTGGTGTAAACACAGACTTTAAATGACATTAAATGACACTGTTACCTGTGGTACTTTGCCAAGGTTACATCTAAACACTTATGTAAGCTTGCAGTTTGAATTTAATGTGATAAACACACATCGTGATTTTATGGCTCTCGTGATGTCTTTGCTGGTTGCAGTCCAAAAAACAAACAAACAGTAAACATACACCTCTGTAGTCTGACTCCCTAATGAATGACTCCTTATTATGCTATTCTTTTAATGAAAAGACTCAGATCCAAAAGTTTGATGAGTCATTGTCTGAATAACTGTGAATCCGGTTCTTACATTAGATCTGATTACCTTACTGATTAAAGCTGTTTTTTAGAGCCAACAGCTTTGATTTCACTCTTTTATACCTTTTAAAACAAGGTTACCCACACGCTGTTAAAATAGCGACACGGCTAACGACATGTTCCGACTGCAAAGCAGCAAGATGATTGAGACAAAGTAGGTGACAGCAGGAAGTCTTCATATTTACTTACAAACCAATGAGGGACGTCTGTATCCGTCATATCTTTTCCCTACGAATGATCTTGTTAGGGTTCTGGAGCAACACATGGTTCATTCATCCCTTGCCCCTCATGTCACATCAGTACGGTGCTTCACTTCGTCAAAACGACAGAACACTGAGATCAGAAGATACCTCCTATTGTAAAACACTCATCATTATACCCTCCAGCTGCTCTGCAGACAAGATCTTTCCTTCCTCCTCTCCTTCAGGAAGAACTAATATATTAGATTTGGGTTAAAAGAGCACATTTATAAAACTCACAGCCGCCGAGGCGATTAATGTAGCTTTCTCGTTTCATTCTCAGCTATAATTGAGAGATTCACACTTACACCAAACCTGTGGCTACAACTACAACCTTAAAAACAATGAAACAAACAGCTAGCATCAATTAACCTCTCTCCATATATCATTTTTTACAACCTCTTCTTTTTTTGCCTCTAACGTAACTGCTTTTAACGCCGTTAAACATCCTGCTGCCTTCACATAATGATGGTTTTTGGCCATGCATTCATGTTTTTTACACGACACAAAAAATCTGGGCTCTAAGTATCTAGGGCTGTTAATGTGTGTATGGTGTGCAATCTTATAAGCAGAAACCAAAATAAGCAACCCCACCAAATAGGGATAAAACGTCCAACACAGTTGCCCTAAAAAACAAGGACGGCCTTCACTGCAGGATTCATCAGAGCAGACGGCAGACAACTCCAAATCCTTCCTTATATTGTGCCCACCACACACAGTTCCCTCTCATCCACCTGCTACTGAAGCAACCTTTCTCCCACATTCAATGCATCTCCATCGAAATGAGGAGAACGCCTCCGTCAGCAGAGCCAGGACTCTGTCAAACAAAGGAGATTTCCCTGTGGAGCGCGCGTCCCGAAACGATGAGGAAAGACCTCTGCGTGCGTGCTGGGGGGTCTGGGGCGGAGGTGGAGGCGAAGGCGGGCTGGGGGAGGGGCAAATGAAAAAATAAAGGAGAAAGAAAGGTGGTGCTACAAAAACCTCCGCAGTGCCGCGGGCTCTAAGCCGCCACCTACCAGATGTGCACGTACAGTAGCTGCCGCAAACACACATTACTGTACATCAAGGGCAAAGGGAGTGCGGCCACAGGAGCAACATCATTTATAACATTCATCAAGGTCACAGTGGAAAAAATATAGAACACACATGTGGGACTTGTGTGTGCACACACACACAATCACAAAGCTACTGGAGGCCGATATCACCCTGACAGCCAGAAAAAAAACACAAATAAACAGCAGCAGACACATTTACAGTCCTATACAGTAAACTATACAGTGCTATACTACAATGTATACAGCACTATAACTGAGAGAGACAGAGAGAGAGAGAGAAAGAGAGAGAGAAATAATGAGCAGGAGGGGCTGAAATGAAGCATGTGTCATGCGATAAAGAACAAAAGAGCGTTGCTTTCAGTCATCATTGTGACATGAGACACTAAGAAAAATCAATACATTTTGGGTGGATTCACAAAGGCTGTCATTCAATAGCCCAAATTGAATGTGGCCAATTCCCGTGAGACCTCAACAACACCCCTCAGGCCACTAAAACCTCACACACACACTAAAACACCCCAAACACACACACAAACACACACGCATTAAAGCACAGGCCATTTCAGCTGGACCACCACCAAACCCTTTGGCAGCCACTTTCAGATATATATCTGAGCTAACTGACAATGGTAAAAACACTGTGAAATAACATCATTTCCAGAAAAATAGATCCCCCGGCCACCCTCCACAAAGATCCCATTAAGAGAGGAAGAGCAGACCGACCCAGAGGCCAAAGGATAAAGCTAATACACAAAGATATCTAGCAAATACACTGTAAACCACTCATCCATGATGTCAACTCAGACAGTCAGTTTTGAACTACTAATAAACGACTAATATCGCGCTAGGTTGAGGACAAAAACGATCACACCGAAAGAATGAAGAAAATACTGATCTTTAATACAAAAAAGTCAAAAATAAACCCGAAACTACACAAAGTTGTAATTTAGCACACAAGAGACAAAATACGAGATGCGTGCCAAAGATAATTCACTAAATGTTATTTAATTATGTAGAAAGCATGAGGACAGAATAATCGGGAAGATACAGTAATTACAGACAAAATTTCCCTGAAACTAAGATGGCCGTTTATTATAGAATCAGACGTTGAAGTGATTTTTTGTTGGCGAGAGAGCAAATTGTTAATTTTGTAGACTTAAGTGTCTCTCTATCACAGCTGTCAAAAGGCCGGCTAGCTTCCAGGCACAAAAAATGATGAAAAATATATTCTGTTACACTTTATTAAAATTGCTACTCTGTTATGTTTAAATGCGGAGCTGTAGCTGGACATGTTTACCAAGTGATGTCATAAAAAGGCACAAAAACAAACACGCCAGATCAGAAGCATCCAGGTGCTCAGCCAACCAATCAGATGACAGGGTTAAAGCGATGTCATGGCAACACTACTGTATCTGGATGTAAAGTGTCCTTCTCAGTGACTTACAGATGCTGGTCCTTCACACGCGATCTTCTAGCAGCTTTTTTTTGAGGCGCTCCCCTCCGTGTAAATCAACAGAGGGCTATTTATAGTGCGATGTTGCATGACCACGAACCTTCCCCCAAGAACCTTGTTCGCTCCAGTAATCTCTCGGCGAGGGAATTAAAATACAGAACTGGCTGCTGTGTGGAGGAGGACAACAAAAGGAGATGCGAATCCAAACCCGTACAGAGGAAAATAAAGCAGTGACATTGCCAAAGCTTGCCAAATGAACCTTGGGGCAGAGGTGACAAACTGTCACACATCAAAACAGATGGTGATGCTTTTTACATGAATCGTGTGGAACCGCATTGGCCTGTACAGTACATTTACAGCTGTCCCAATGGAAAACACACAGCAGATATTTCTCTTCTCCTCTATGTATTCTCTTCATTTACATCACTATTTTCAATCCGACTAAGTGAGGAGAGAGGATTCAACAACATCTGGTTGTATGATAAAGAATAAATAAGTAAATAATTATCAAACTCAAAAACACCCGGTTAACAGGGAATGTTCTCGAAAACGTTGGCTAATGTTCTATAATGTTCTTTCAAACTTATCAAAAAACATTCTTGCGGTAACATTTGTAGATTTTATAATGTTTTATGTCATATATCAAAAAACTATTAAGTAGTCAAAGGAATGTTTTAGAAATATTACAGAATTTACCAATTCTATGTAATAGCATTTTTACAATGTCTAAAAAATTGGACTATTCCTAAAACTATCAAAATAACCTTTCTAACTGTTTGTTACTTAATAGAAACATTCTTGAAACCGTAAATTGTTCACTGGCCAAACAGTGACAGCTTGAATTAAACTTCATTTACGTCACATTCCTGGCAGATATTTCATTACAAATGTGACTTAGGAGAAAGATGGCGAATGTGGACAAAGGGAAGTTATGATGACAACACAAAATATTACGACATTTGACACCGGTTGCCAAATGGCGCTAATAAAGGAAATCAGAGTAACCTGGAGAGTGAACAAACACATTTGCCAAAATAACAAGCAGGCTAAGACTCCTAATGCACGAGGGCCTTTTGTATCCTTCAAAGTATCGTTAATGCTTTCTGGTTGGGAAATTCAGTTGCCCCATTATTTTTTGATGAGTCTCTGAGTGGGCCTGAATAAGGGGGCCTTGGAAAGGTGGACATGTGCTGATGTGCTACTGTAACTCACTCCTTTGTGATCTGAGGGCGTGTATGTGTGTAAGACAGACAGACAAACCTGACCTACTCTCATCAAAGATTAATGAACAGCAGACACCAAAAACCCACCCTGATACACGAGACCACAGCCCTACAGTACGCATTCATCTATTTAAGACACAACCGAGACGACTAATGGCCCGCTCGGCAGACAATAATGAGGCAGCAGGGCTAAGCTCAAACTACTGCGCTATCAATCAGCATCGTAATATTCCAAAACTAATCGATACATCCTTAGCGAAGCTCTCAAGAACAATCTGCATGGCAAACAGCATCAGATCTCGCAGCTACAGTGTGTGACCAATAAACTCTGAAATAAAAGCCTTTTTACATGATGCATGTCAACTACCTCCAATGCATTAATTGCAATTATAAAGCAGAAGTGTCAAGGGCTGCAATGTGATGCACAGAGATCAAGCATTATAATACAATGTGGAAACATCAAACAAAATGCACCATAAAGAACTATAAAGAGCAGACACCACACAAAATCTCAGCAGGAATTCTGGGAGTCTAGTTTAGTTGACCAATCACATGCATCAGAGGTGCCCAGTGTTTCGATGTGTATAAGGACCATGTCCTTAATCACTGACCAAAGAACAATAAGCATTGGAAAAGAGATTGTGGGAACCCATGACCCCCTATAACAGGGAATGTTCTTAGAATATTGGCTAACATTCTCAAAAAAGTTCTCTAAAAGTTACCTAAAAATGTTCTTCCAATAAGGTGAGTAGAGTAGATTATGATCATTAAGTAGATCATATTTTAAACATCATTCTTAAGTTGTTTTTGAAAACATTACAAAATTTTAAGCTTGAATCATGTTCTTAAACCAAACAGTAACGTATATACAACATAAACACAAATAAACACAAAAACACGTCCTTTCTCATTTCAATACAAATTCATTCTGGCATGTCTTCACACTCCCAGTGCTGTCCTATCCTCCTTCCACTGGCTCCGGCGGTCTGAATGGGCATCCAGACCTTAGACACAAGGCTGCCTATTAAAACAACCTACAGCGTTATTTTGCTCCGCCCCTTAACTTCAGCCATGAAGAGGGAGGTGACTGTTGTCTGAGCGACTGGGATCATGGAGTTTATTCAAACAACAACTTACCATCTGTTATATTGATTCAAATGACAGAAACTCTCAGTTCAAGCCTCAATCTCTCACTACCGACCTATTTTCTTTCTCTTTTTTCATTCCTCTCCTTTCAAATCACTCGCTCTTTCACGCCTCTTGAAACAACACAATCCATCATCATCATCATCATCATCATCGCTGCTTAAACCTGGTCTCCTCATTAACATCTCCTCTTCAGCGTTTCAACACCTTCTAATGTGTGTCAGACAAACCAAAGATGACAGGACGAGGGTGGATGTGTGCGTGTGTGTGGATTTGGCGAGCATAAACACAACAGCGCACACAAAAATGAAAATTTCGTCATCCTTTACTCATCCTGATGTCCAAACCTGTATGACCTTCCTGTGGAATGCAACATTTAATTTCTTTATAATAAACAGAGGAGGCAGAATATTCTTATCAAAGTGTGTGAGGACTAGAGTAGTTAGGGAACAAACCAGACTAATCTAGTTCTTGAGTTGAACACACTGACTTGGTTAACAGCCCCAGAAAATAGTGGCCAGTACATATCTGTTCTACAGAAGACTGGGAGGGTAAACAAACGATGACAGATTTTTGTATTTTTCGGTGAACTGTTACTTTAAATCCCCCCAGGATGGAAATTGTCTGACACAATGGAGTCCTGAGTGGACACTGTGACATGTCACATGACATCTTTGGCTGCTGTGATTGGTCACTTCCTGTACAACCATTTGTCAGTGAGAGAGCTGTAACGTGGCATCCATACACTCACAAACACACATGGCATAAGAAACAAAGCATATCTACAGACATTCACCAAACTTGTATGTCCAGGAAGGGAGCAACACAAACACACACACCACCAATAGGTCCATAATGAATTCCTTAATAACCATCATAAATCCTGAGTGTTCTGACAGGCTGTATGTAGCTCTCGCATTCCTTAGGGCACCGTGCCACTCCTGAAGCTTATTACTTTCCCATCCCCAAGAGACACAGTGAGAGAGAGAGAGAGAGAGAGAGAGAGAGAGAGAGAGAGAGAGAGAGAGAGAGCAGAAAGGCTCCAGCAGTCTGACCCCTGCAGAGCGTGTCTGTCTCTCCTCCTCTTACTACTCACCCTCGTCTGTCTCTGTCTCCAAGGCTCATAGCAAAGACATTTTATTCATCACACTTTTTTGACCCCCTACACACACACACACACACACACACACACACACACAGGGAGACTAGCAGTAGTGTCATATACATCTCGTCTGGGTTGTGGTTTTCAAACGGGTCCTCCCAAATAACTACATAAAGGCCTGTTTACACCAGCTCCAGTATATGTCCCAAATGCTCACACAGGTATTGAAAACAAAATTATTTCTCTATGAAAACCAGTAAAACCAGTAAAACATCACGTTTCTTCATATGAAGGCCAGTTTGACTTTAAAAAATGTTTAATAATTACAATTTTTTTTTTAATTTTTACAAAAATTACAAACTTTTGGGAACTTAAGTGAAGTAACATGCAGGCCATGTACAGTAACCCATACTCGAAATTTATCCTCTGCATTTAACCCACCATTTGTACACTTTGAATTGTACACTAAATAGGTCATTAGGTTCATCAATCAGGAAGAGAGACGGTAGACAACAGACTCATCTGAATTGCATAAAACATACCGTAACATGATCTAAAAGTAAACAGGCCGACAATTATTCACTCATCAACATTCATTATCATTATCTTCCTTTTTGTGAACCTCAGCACAGAATTGAGCTCTAACTCAGCACAGCAACCAATAGCGTGACAGGAAGCAGGAAGTCTGTTGGCATTAAAAATTCAGTTAATGTGTTATTGACAGCTGAAATGTCTGGCCATGCATAAAAAACTCAATATCAATCTAATGAAGCGTACAAAAGCGTCGGTATTCGCACTAACTCAATGTAAAAACTTTAAAATCCAGTCTCAGACATAAAAATAACAGTTAAAACGATAATGGGGGTTAAATTTAAATAGTAACTTTCGCTACGACTTTAAAACTTCTCGGGCCTTTATTAGCCAACTTTACCTTTTGTCTTCTTTCGAAAAGATATTGGAATGACTGGATACATAAACTCCCTTATGAACGAATGGAAAGTGTAGCACGTCCAAGATAAAGCTGTGTCGTCTTCTGCATCCCCGCTGTGGTTTAATCCAGTGTTTGACTCCAGTTGGACACATGTCTGAGTTCCGATCTGCTTGTCTGATAAAATTCTCCAGGGAAACCGGGTCAGTCAGGAGCCCCATGATTCATCAGCGCACACAAATCCAGAACCCGTCAGCACTCCAACCAATCAATATCCACAAATGTTCAACAATGCGCCAAGCACAGCGATTCATCATAAGCGCAATCGTAGGTTGTTTTTCACCCCCGTTTAATTCTTGGCTGAGCGGACCACAATGTTTGACAGTGAATAAATGACTCATGCCAGCGTAGTGGAAAATTCAACATGACCTTAACAATTTACGCTATAAAATGCCACAGTAAATATCATCAACTGTATTTACTGTATGACTGAACATTCATGAAGGTTCATCTGCATTATCAGTTCCTGCTCAACTGATGATGGTGCTAGATCATGGGTTCGGGTTCTGAAGGGAACAAACGTATTGATAAAACTTTCTGAAAATAAAATGGCTAAATGCGCTTTGGATTAAAGCGTTTGCCAAGTGCATAAAGGTAAATGCTCCATGCCCACTAACAGATTCAAGCGGATCAGCTGTCTTTAACAACCCGCCTGGAAACCAGACTAAATTAAGAGAGGAGTTCACATGTTAAAATCTTACAGCCCCGAGACACGCAGCAGTATAAACAGACTGCAGCGCAACATCGTTCTGATGTATAATACAGTTACCACTATCACCTCAAAATGGTGTCTAATGACCCAAAATTAGCACCAATAATTAGAGCTCTCCAGGGTCAGTAATCTGCCTTATAATTAGGAAGTTTAAATAGCTCTGGGTGGCCACATTGGCACAGGGTAAGTGGTAGTGTGTGTGTGTGTGTGTCTGTGTGTGTGTGACGTCCTCATAATTGCTCCAATCTGGAGCCAAAACACACATAAAGCTACATAAAGATTTGTGTGGGTGGGTACGAGTGGAAAAGATGAATGTAAATGGTTTTCTGTCAGGCATTGCGCCTTGGAATAATAACGATTAGGTCTGCAAGCTATATCGCAAACATGCGCATCGCAATACTCCGCAATAACAGTGATTTTAATACTTTGCAAGTTATGTATAATCACAGTTTTTCAATAATCAACAATATCATGCATCCCTAATACAAATATCACAGTCTGTGAGCTGTACCTCCTTAGACGTATTCTGTGAATTAAACAATTATCTGAGCACCACAACTGTCAGTAATGTTCACTATGTGCTTTAGTTCTAATACAATAAGAATATCATCCTCACATTGGAAACCACACAAGCACAAGCAAAGTTCATGATAAAGGTAAGAGACTGGCCGTCAGCCGTCAGGAGGGAACATTCCACAGGGAAAATGCTAATGAGTGTCAACAGGAAGGAAACACAAACACAGATGAAGAAGAGACGGTTCAGAGACAGGCCACGGCTATCAGAGACAGCCCAACACAGACGCTACGTCTCAACCAGGGGACATTCTGTCCATTCTGGCTCAAAATATACTTTCTTTGAAAGTATGTGATTTTCGCCCCAACAATGTACCTACGATCTTTTATTGTGTTCCACGGATTTATATTTTATTCTAAATCAAGTCAAAGGAGAAAAAAAATCTAACCATTAAAATTAACCATTGATCATCGAATAACGTGAAAAAAATGCTAAACCATCTTAATTATTTTGTGGGCAACATCTGGAGAGACAAAAACGCACACAGTAAAACAAAAAATAATTCCCTCCCCCAACCCAACGTCTGCTGACTCCATTTTGTCACTGCTGGCTGACATGTAAGGTGCTCCGATTTTAAAATGCACCAAAATGCATTCGATTATGTTTATTGTCCTTTTAGCCGAAGCCATTTTACCTTGAAACGTAATTTAATTCATAAAATGTAATCACATTACTTCACTCTGAAGGTTTTGCTGGCCTTACCATCCCATGCAAGATTGCAACTCATAACAACTAAATGAAATGTTTTTGTTTTGCGATGTCGTTGTTTGTAAATTGCGATACAAGTGGGTCCCTCGCCGGTGATGTCATCAAACATCATATCGTTTTCAGTGTGCATGCACAAGGTCACCTTGAGCACTGTTCCCCTCCTCCATTTCACCCTCCCACAGTCACTCCTTCTCTTTCTACATCAGCAAGAATATTTCATGCCTCAGTGGAGAAGATCCTTCCTATCAGGTAACATAATGACCGTGTGGTCAGGAGGAACATACACACTTTAGCACAGGTGTGTGTGTGTGTGTGTGTGTGTGCCTGCCTGGTGTTTTGCATCCAAAATCAATAAGACTGACAAAAGTTGAACTGAGGACACAGAAAACATTAACTGGACAAAACCAGATAGTTTAAAAATGTATGTTAAAATAACCCGTAAGCTCACAATATCTTGTGCATCAATTTCTTTCACATCCATGTTTGTGTAAACAATGCAAAAGTTTATTCTTTAGTGAAGAACACTGTAACATCAAACCAATGTGTGTGATGACGACACAGAACGAGCACATACACACTTCCCTGTGAGGACACACACACACACACACACACACTTGCCACAACTGTGTCACTAACATTTAACAATACTGAACCAAAGTCACACACAGGTTGAACTTAAGCATGTACATGTCACCAATTAAGTGTTTTAAAGGCACAATGCAGCTTTTTGGTGGGCCATGAATCCCCAGCATCAATAATAATTATCAGCACACGCGTGTTCCCTCAGGAGAACACGATATGAAGAAGAACAGCAGAGTGTGAGTAAGGAAACAGAGCTGAAGATAAACTTCACCATTTGGGCCTGCGTGTGTTTGCTCAGAGGGGCACTGTGGAAAACCAGCACGCTGTCATGAGGTTTTGTTCATAACGGTGACCAATAATCTGTTTTCTATGGAACTGAACTATGTAAAGCTGGGGAGTCTGGCTCAGAACGTTGGAGTCGGCTAATCTGTGGTCTCGATGCAGTTAAAGGCCCGGAATGAAAAAACAGACACGGTAACAGAGGAAGGGAAAGGGAAAAAGGAAAGAGAATAAGGAAGAAGACAGGAATAGGAAAAGAGGGGTCAAGAAAAGGAAAAGAAAAAAGAGTGTCTGGTTTGCGGATGGGTAAAGGTATGAGCTGCGGGGCCAAACACTCAGCTTGAGTTTTATTGGATATCTAAACCGCACTGAAGCCCAAGAATTAAAATTCAAAACACATTTTCCCTTGAAGAGACCGAGAGCCGGCCAAACCCTGATCTGCTGCCGCCTGCAGAACAAGAGCAGACACACAGACAGACAGACAGAGATGGATGAGAAACCACAGCTTCCTCAACACAAGTCCAGAGTTTAAGACATCCTGTACTCAAGCGCCCTTCCTAAAACTTCTCCCTCCTCTGTCAAACGCTTGTGTTCCTCAGCTGTGTTTTTGGCTGATTGGTATTCTGGCTGAGGGGCAGGAGGAGACTTCGGGGCTCAGAGCTGTGGCCAGCTGCACTGTGGCTCTCCGCCCTCCTCTGGGCCTTAAATCAGAACCGGCCCACCTGCCTTCAACACAAACAGATCTGCCTCCAGAGGAGGTTGGCCGTTACACATCAGTCTCATTCATTAATCAGATAATGTGTTGTTTTTATAACCAAAATTCCGCAGTTTATTCCGCAGACTTGCCCTGATGAGCTTCACTGATATAAATCCAACTACAAAGAGCCGGAGAGAACCACAGAAGAAGAGCTAATGAAAAAGGGGAAATAGAGAGACAACGAAAATGGGACGACAAGGCCTGAGGGAGAGAAACTATTAACACAGCAGACTACATGCGTACAGATTTACCAAAACATGAAATGACTTTGCAGCACATATAACTTTTATATTGTGAGGTAGTCAGAGTGACACATGAAAGTCAGTGTGGCATTATACAAGACGAGACTTTTATCCATCAGGCTGTGATTGTATTGTACTCAGAAAGCAATAAAACGATGTAAGAAAGCTAAGAAAATGTCCACAAAGGTTATGCTGCTATTTTCCATACGAACTTTACAGTGAGTACACAATGACAAAACATTCATTTTAGGCACCATACTCCTTTATTAACATGATCAACATGTTCTGTCACACATGTACTTATCTTTGGTCATTCTAATACAGTGTGCATTTATCTATACTGCTACTGTATATAAACACATGAAGACAAACTCAGCAGGCTGTATAAGACATTAATCCTGATGTTTCAGTCGACGTGCTCTCATCCCTGCAGCCAGAGAGAATGAGAGCAGATACAAACACATTCCCCAGTGTCCTGCCAAATCCAGTTCAGCCTCCTTCTCTCTCCTCAGAACACACTCCTCCTGCTGTCTATCACTAAATCAATTCACCATCCAGCTACATACTAATCGCATCCCCGCGCAAAAGCTCCGCACATTTTCACACAATTTAAAACGTCCCTCATTCACAAAGTCCAACATGTGCTCTGACCCTTGCATATTTCATACAATTTATGTTTTTAAGCCATAAAACTGAAGGACTATCAGCTTCATAACACACTTTTACATCATGTTATTTTGTGAATTCAATTCATTTAGCAGAATTCTGGATGTTTCCAAAAATCAATGGCGTAAAAAAACAGATTACAGCTAACTATGCAGACTTTATAGAATATTTAGTAGCAATGGTTTAGATTAATTTAGTCTATCATTTGCATCAACCACGCGAAAAAACACAGTCTTATCCTCACCCCTGACTCTGAAATAACCTGCGAATTAACCCTTTACTCTACAAGCCACTTTACAAACCACTTTACAAGCCACTTTTAGCCCTATTATAATGGTACAGTCATCCATGCTTCGCCACACATCACCTTATCCTGTGATGTGAACCAGCCTTACTGTTTTTGACATGAGTCTCAATGGACCGGTGTTTTGATCTTTCATGATACGCAACCCATCTCTCGCCTAGAGTACAGACTACACTGCTGTTACTGTCTCTTTTCTCTTGCGCAGTCTGACGGTTCAGTTTGACAGCTGGGGAATGGAACCGAGTATCATGAAGCCCAAAAAAACAGAAAAATCTCTGTCCCGGGCATTATGGGGTGGGCTGGAAGGGAGGGGTGCGCGTGGCTGGCGAGGGTGACAGATCCTATTACAGTCAGACAGACTAGTGGCTCTTAAACAAAGAGTCCATGCTAATCATAGACATAGAATGATATCTTTTCATAAGACATTCAAACTGCAGTTATTATATGATGCGAAAGAAAGGCTGTAATCAGATATTAATTTTAATATTACAGGGAAGGAGATGGAAACAGAAAATAGGGCCCATAGAAAAGTGTAACTGCTTCTCATACTATAATACATACAAAATATAGAGCTACACATGAATGTGGAAAGCAAACCTCAGATACTGTAAAGGAAAGTGATGAGAATTGTTCGGGTTTATATTGAAAATCTCAGAATTTGAAGTCAGCAGAAAAATCAGAGACACAAAAGACATTTGTCTTCTTTTGCTTTCCGCTTTTGCCACAAGTCTTCTTTTGCTTTCCGTTAAATCTGACTAAGAGAAACAGTTGAAATATTAAAGAGATCATGTTTTTTCCGAACGGGGAAACAAACGTGGCTCAAGCTGCAATACTGAAGAATACAGAAATCCAGCATTAGTTCTGATAAGAGCAACCTGGCTCGGGTTCTCCCTTTGCTCTTTAAAATCATGCTGTTATGAGGGGACCCCCGGTGTCGTTAGGGGCCAAGACTTTGATCCCCTCTCGGTTTTCCCCTCGTTTGGTCGAAAACCCAGAGGCACGTCGCGAAGGTGCGAGTGTAATAATTGGCTGCGAGCGCTCTAGATTCGAAGCAGCTGTCCGGATTTCATGAGGGAGTGGTTCAAGCTGAAATCAAAGATAGCGCCATTAAGCCACAAGAAAGAACAATCTGGAACGTCTTAGGTTTATCAACAAAAGAGGGAATTAAGGTTGATTTAAATCATGTACATTAGGCAGCTGAGGAATGGCCAAAAACAAAAGGTACTGACCATGCAAAGAGTTTCTTTCCATTAACAAACTAACAATAAATCAGAGAAGCATTTGTGGAGTTTGTTTCAATACAGAATACACATTTATGACAAAAAATGACACTTGAAATGTAATACATGACGCAAAGATTAAAAGATAGTTCACCCAAAAAAATTAAAATTCTTCTAAAAATGATTATTTTTCCCCTATGGAACACAAAAGAAGGTATTTTGAGAAATGTCTTGGTGGCTTTGTGTCCGTACAATGGCAGTCAATGGGTGCCACTGTTTTTTGGTTACCAACATACTTAAAAATATCTTCTTTTGTGTTCCTCAGAACAAGTCATACAGGTTTGGACATGAGGGTAAGTAAATAATGAAAAACATAAGATTTATTTTTGGGTGAACTATCCCTTTAAGATGCTCGTTTAACAATTTAAACAGGGTTCAGTTCTGTTTGTCACAACATGGACTTCCACTATAAAGTGAAGTACAAATGGAGTCACATCCAATTTGAATGGAAATACTGTTCTCTTGTCTAAATCGCCCAGCTTGTGACTGCTACAATCCTCCGCCTGTCAAAAAAGCCAAGCAAACAGAACAGCTGTAGTTTACATAAGCAGTGGATCTGTGCAGGGTGGGCCTCTTTAATGCCAGCTTTTTCCTGATTTTTTTTCTCCGCATGCTGTCCGTTGGAACGCCTGCATCTGTGCAGAGCGACAAAAACTCCTGTGTTCCTGCACTGGGCACATGCGGCCTCACTGACACACGCTCAGACTTTACACGTGTGTCAACGTGCTCCGGAAAGGGTGACGAGGCTGGGGTCTGGGTGGACCAGACCAGGGCGACGGGGTGAGGTTGAGTAGCTCTTTCTCAGAGGGTGGGGTCACCGTACACTTTGTGATCCTGGCCGTACACTGCTGGGTCAGTACAGAGCACATGCCAGTCCGAGCAGCGCCCCGCTCCAGGAAACACTCTGCAGGGGTTTTGGCCATCTGTGCTTGGCCTAGTGCATCAGTCTGGCCAGCTGCTGTATACCTCTGACATGCCTGTTTTTCCAGCCCTGTTACTACAGCACCACACATACATCCACAGCTCAAGTGGGTGTAAACGGCATGTTTTATTTTGTGCCCATAATTTGCCCCATGGAACTGCAAATGAATGATTTTAGTTCCAAATTGAGCTTCATAAATAAGTCGCTACCTAAACAACAAAATACAAATTCTCTGTTTAATTATCTCTCTAAATACATTCTGCTGTATTGCTGAGGAACCCTGGAGCATTACAAACACAGATCAGTAACTGAGTGATAAAGCTCTGCCCCCTTCTACCCCACAGCAGCGGAGAAGGAAGCCAAAAGGGTGCGAAAAGTCTTCTCTCATAGCTTCTGTACTTGGCAGGACATTTGGCAGAAAGTCTCTCTCTTTTTCCCAAGACTGAGGGCGACCGAGAAAAATGACTCTCACTGAGGCGTTTTTTCTTCCTTATCATCCCATTTTCCACTATTTACTTACTGTTGTGGCAGTTTTTATACTACCGTTATATTTCAGCCTCTTTTTAGAAAACACAATAAAAACAACTATCTTTAAAGTGGACGTCTTGTATTTTGTGGTTCTGTGGATTCAGAACCGGGACAAAATCTGGCGAAGATTACGAAACAGCCCAGCGGAGGCTCCTGAACTAGGCAAATGTTCTGGTTGTCTTTCTCGCCTGGTAAAAGACAGCAAGCTTTTCCCAGAAGGAAGACCAAAGCCATCGTGCCCACAGTGTGGGGTTTCTGCAGGTCCTAAAGTACCCGTCTAAAAATAAGGGCACGACCTCTAGGCGGTACTGCTGGACAACGAAAACATTAAGCAGAACCCACACCTACATTCCTGTTCACACCTCTCTCTCTCTCTCTCTCTCTCTCTCACACACACACTCTTACATTCACCTTTTTAAAGTCAGTCGTGTTAAGACTTCTTGGGCCCTCATGACAATTCTCAGGTTAAATTAAGCAATGCTGAACAAACTAAAGGTTTTTGTCACATTCCAGCATCTACAGAAACACTGATGTAGACCTATTTACTGTACAAACTGTACTTATTTGCTTCAGATTAACTACAAAGTTTTAAGTCTTTATATCTCTCGAAGTTTCCAGAAACGTTCTTGCAGCAACGTTAGTGGAACATTTTTGTATCATTCTATCCCACACGTCAAAAATGTTATTCTGAAGTTTTAAAAACATAACAGAATTTAAAAAAGTAATAACCAGGCAATAATGTTAGTACCATGTCTAAAAAACTGGACGTTCTGAATGTTCCTAGAGGTTTAAAAATAACATTTTTAACATTTTTTGATACCCAGAATAGAAATGTTAGGGAAACCTTTTGACAACCTGAAATTGTATCGCTGGGAATCCACTCACCATGAATCTTTTTTCTTTTAGCTGAACACAGTGTGTCAATTTTTCCCCAGTGCCCTGCAAGTGTTTCCACGCATGTTAGCCGCGGCGCATTTCCAGCTACCTGAAACGCAAGCTTTACCGTAAATGTCACGAATGAAAAGCCCTGCTTCCACTTTCACAAGGACTTATGCAATCCTGTCAAACATGCGGCCCGGCAGCTGCTGTAAACCTGACTTCTTAATCAATGACTGATGTTTTCGTGGATATTTGTGTGAGAACTTTCCGTTTTCTGTCGATGTTTCTGTGACTCACTCCTTTTTCACCCGAAGCACTCAGCTACTGATCTGTAAAGCGTGGAAAGACGTTTCGTCCGGGACGTTTGTCCACTTCAATACATCAGAGGCGCGTTGGGAAACGATTACAATTGCGTTGCTGTTTACAAGAGGGACGTTGACTGTGAGAACAGGCCCGTGAGGAACATGAGGATGACAGCGAGGCAGAAACCTCAGCAGATGGGCCTCATTCTGTGTCCCGAAATGATGTTGTCATTAAAATACTTCTGGATTGTTGTTCTTGCGGAAATGAAATGGAGGATGACAAGGTTAGGCTGGTAATTAGGAAACGGGTGAACGACAATGCTTAGGTCTATGAGAAGTGAGTGGGTTTGTGACCTCACAGCCCACGTGCAAACACGCACACATGCATGAGTGAGACTGTTCACACATTACGCAACGGGCGAGAGAGTTCAGGGCGTCTGCAGCCCCCACATCTCCACATCATCACTGATGCGAAAGACAGCATCTCAACACACTTTTCGACCTCCCTCTGTTCTTCCCTTACACCACAGTGGATTTGTTTTCCTTCCTCTGCACTGTCTTTTGAAAGGATTGCGTTTCAAAGAAATGAAGTCAAAAGATAGCAATATTTAAGATAGCGTATCTGTCTTAGTAGGATTATTTGTGTTCTGTAATAAAGAAACATAACAGATGTGGTCTATTTAAAGTCACAATCTGTAATTTATGGGACAAAAACGCACAAGAATCAGTTATTGAGCAAGAATATGACAGATTGGTGTTGAACACAATCTCTTTACCTTACTCCCATAAATCAGTACAGTAGCTATACAATCTACATTCATTTTATAGCTATATTTATTTAAATACATCTTTCATAGACAAAATCGGAGACAAAGACACTTACAGAAATATAACAGAAAACTCCATTAAATCTGAGCTATGGAAGAGCAACATTTGAACGATACAATTTTACTCTGTTAGAATCACACTCACGGTAACCTGCGAAGCTTGGAAGGGCTTTATTCAGTAGCTGAAGGCTCATGTTATTGATTTTCTTCTGACTTGATTTTCTGTGAGAACTACAGTTTTTGAAGGCTGACACCATCTCAAGTTTAAACTCTTGCTAAAAGTTGCAGATAACTGATGCTGCCTTTAAACTATGATTTAGGAACAAACAATAATTGTATTTGTAAGACAAACACACACGAGCGTCACAACAATATCTTAATTTCCGTTTCTTTAAGGCCTGAAGTTCGAGGCACGTCAATTAAAGAAGCTTAACAAAATCTTAACGGTTACTGAAAATGTTGCCGGTTTAATTTTATTACAACCAAAATCACATTGTGTCAAAACTATAACATCTAAATCACATCACAACTTCCCAGTCGGACCTGAAGACATCATGATTATACATTAAAGCATGAAGGTGTGTTTCCTTTGCTTGTCCATCAGGTTTGAATCTTTCCACTACAGCTGTTTAGTGCTAACTACTAAAACAATGTTCAAAGTTACTCATTTTCGAATCTGTACAAGTACAAAGAAACACAGAACACACGGGCCGCGCTCAGCTGGCTTCTATCTGTCTTTAGCCGCCCTCTGCGTTATCTCACTACTGCACAAAGACAATCTTCCTGGCATTAAAATGGACACACCGTGCCAACACCCTCCAGGGTCTGTCTGCTTCACACCAAAATGAGGTTCATTTCAAGAGCTCCAAGCTTTGAGATTTCAAGCCAGTTTGTCACATGATGACACTGTACCCTGTAGCCATTCGGATAGCTGAAGTCACTCTCGCTGCTTACTGGTGAAAAAACTAGTTAAAAGATACTGGATATCACAGGAGTAAAGCACTGCATTTTGTCCAAGATCAAATTGAAGCGAGTTGGGCCTCCAAAATCATTCTGAAATTAGAAATAGCAGCCTGCTGAGTCATATTCAAATGTTATGGCCTATAAATCTTTATATAATGGATGGAGGCACATAGTTTATTTATATTAGTGCCAATTTTTACTCCTCCTGCTAAACTGGGTCTTTGTGCTCGGGAGATTCCCTTCAACACCATGTGACACTTAGCTCTTCAGCTCCTGTCCTGGACAAATAGATTAACTGGGCTCTGACACACACACAAACACACACACTTTCTGACCTCATGATAATAAATTAGCTTGTCTGGTTAATTACTCAAAATCTATGCCCTCATTGGTCCACACTAACTAACCGCAGCAAGAGGCTACCATGGCGTCTGACTGATGCAGACAGAGCATGAAACGAAATTGGACAAAAGCTTGAGACAGGAAGTATGCAAAGTGACAGAGCAGGGATTAAACGAAGAATAAGAAAATATAAAGAGAGAAAGGTTCACTGGTCTGACATAATCAACAAAAGCTTCCATGTGATTTAAATGCACAATAATTTTCACTCTGATGGTGTGTGAGGCCAAAGGGGTGAGTTGTACTTAGTCCTGTTGCAAATTGCTACCCAGTGCACCAGCTTGGTAATGATGTCATCTGCCATTCACTGTATACTACTACACTGTATACTGTATGCTATGTACTAAGTACATAAACACAAATTGTTCTGTGCTAAATACTTCGATGAACTCACAAAGCCGCTACATTTTTATCAAAACCCTCTAGACTTTTGATGAAACAAGACAAAAAATGCAAAACAGCTTTAAAAATAACAAGAATGTGTAGAAGTTCACAACAGTTCATAGTCATCATTACTCACCTAGATCTCCATGGTAACTGTTGTCATGGGAAGCCCTGCTGGTAGCAACAGTCTCCCCATCGTGAGGCCAGATTTGTCCTGTTTTCCGTACGCCTACAATCGTGGCCTCGGACACCACAACATGTTGCTGCCGGTGTCGTTTCTGAGTCTGGGGTGTGGGGGGGCTGCTGCTGTCAAACGAGTGCTGAGAATTCTGGGAGTTTTGAGAGGGTGACCGACTCTTTTCTCTGAGGGGCCGACGGTAGGCTGTCGTAGGGCTGGGAGACACGTGACTGGACTGTCCTGAGGAGAAGTCTTCCTCACTGGACGTCAGGTTCTCATTGGAGCTGCAGTCTGGTGTGTAGCCCCCTCCCCCACCCCCGGCATCCTCAAAACTTCCAGGTGAGTAGGACCTCCTCGGCCAGGTGAGGAGATGGTCATCGCTTCCTCCATGATCTCTCATAGTGACCCTACCATCACCACCTTCTCCAGACATCATGCCTCCGACGTAAACACTGGTATATGGTTGGAATTCTGATGGTTGCCATGGCGGCGGCGGCAGTGGCTTACCTCCGTTAGGTCTGGCAGCATTGTCTCTACTGTAGCGAGGACTGGGTTCTCCATCCTCACACTCAGCATCATACCCACTGGTGTTTTCGGTAGAGCGCCCCCTATAGACAGGTCTGGTGCGTAAATCGCCAGCCACCGTAGCAAGGTTGCCGGGCAGTGAGTGAAGAGATCTTTTCCGTTCCATTTGCATGGCTTGGTTCCCAAGGGAGCTGATCTTGTCTGAGACCTCCCGGTCATTGACTTTCACTAAGCCCCTGTCGTGATGAAACTCCACGTTGGTGTAGAAAGGTTTCTCCTGGCCTCCTTTGCCATCACTGGCTGAGTGCGAGTTGGCACGTTTGATCCTCTCAAAGTTGGATCGTAAGGCGGCCACCCCAAGCCCCATCCCTGGCTTATCTTTGGGGGACGGATCTGAGGGCAGTTCCTTGTCAGGAGGTGGATGGGGCCTACGAGGAGAGACCCCGCCCCTCTGTGTGGATGGCGAGAGTCCATCTGCCTCACTGCCTGGCCCTGCCTGGTGTCCCTCAAACGCTGACTGTAGCTCCAGTCCATCACCGTGGGACACTGACTTCCGTGCAGGGGGGGGTCGTGGTTTTGCTCTGGCCTCCCCCACAGGTTGAAACCTGCTGCGCTCGGCCTGCCCATGCTCCTGTGCGTGGAGATGTGGAGCATCAGCCCCAACAGCTTGCAGGTCCCCTTCAGTCATGTGAGGTGGCTTTCGAAACCCCCATCTCTGCCTGTCATAGCTCTTTCTCTCTTTGGCCAGCAGCGTCTGCAGGTAAATCATCCGGAAACGCTCTTTGTTCACCTCCATTTCCAAACGTCTTATGGAAGATTTACATTTTTCCAGTTCTTGTTCGATGCCCCCAACAGACCTCAGCTCCATCTTCGGGGGCTCCGATTCTGGAAACTGTGCTTTCCAGGCTTCGATAAAACCCACAGGCTCCACCATTGTTGGCATTAATTGTAATCTGCTCACACCGGTGTGGAAAAAATATTAGATTGGTCAAAAAAAAAACTCGCTGTCAACTACCTCAAACTAAGCGGGAATTTACCCCGAACAGACCAAATGTGGAATAAAGTATGGAAATCAGGCAATTCCCGTTCATAATAAGGGGACACTGAAATAGCACGCAACGCGAATGTTTACAAAACATGATTTTCCAGGCATTAAAAGTCTCGTGCTTGCGTTCCCAAGATCGTCAGGTCCTTCATCGTGCAGCGTGTCGCGCGGAAACAATGAAGACGCGCGCGTGCTCATCATTCCGACGAGACCACTCGCAAAATATCACGCGCACCAATCTCGGACCCCCAGCACAATGACAGCATCTGTTCTCCACGGCACGCAGGATGAACCAAATACTCCCCGGCGAGAAACACAAAGCGTTTCCAAATCAATAGTAGTTTCTGCCGCGTCTTCGACGACGTGTTTTTCCCGTTGTCCCGAGTGAGTTCATAACGTGATATATATATATATATATTAATGACCGTTATCCCAAAGCCCTTTGTGCCCACGTCTGGGGATAATGACAGTTAAAGAAAAATAATTAAATGTATAAATGACAGAAAACGCTCTCCTGGATCGGTTGTTCCACTTCAGCGGCTTGTGGCGTTGATGATATTTTTAAGAGTCGCACGATTATCCCATTTCGACGCCGATCATTCGCGCGTGCACATCCGCGGCTCTGCTGCCTCAGTGTGAACGGCACCGAGAGCTGAGGCTGCTGCTGCTGCAGGAAGGGGCGGGGCCACGGAACATGACTGACAGCTCTCACAGCACGGGCTCCGTTTAAAGTGACAGACTGCTCGGTGACCGTGTAGACGGCGTGCTTTTACGCGCAAGTTTTTTTTTCTGTTTTAAGCTCTGTCTTTGTTCAAACTGCGTCGACTTGCCACGCTTGTACAGACTTTGACCGTGTGAGAAAGAAATCCTTATTTTCTTGGTCATGCCTTCACGCTTTATAATTCAAATGACCTCCCATGCGTTCGTGGTTAGTATTTAGTGTACATATATGGGAAGAAATGTAGGCTATATACATGCATGCTTGTTTTTCTAGTTTTTGTTTTGTTGAATTGGAAACAATGACGCCTTTACAATCCCATCTTTTGCAAAATGATGTAATATCAGAACACGGGTAAACGTCCATTATGTACGACATACTCCTCTTATGCAATGAAATATGCAGCTGTGTTTACATGCGAAATTCGATGATGTCATTGTAGCTGGACCGTATCCTCGCGACATAGTTTGTCTCTGTCGCCTTCACGCGTTCAATATTAGACGGTACAGCAGTGAGAGACAGTTACGCGTGTTTATTATAAAGAAATCTACAGCTCAGATTAAAACAACACACGTACGCTGTGCTTTCAAACTGCAGCCTTTAACACGCGGTTCGCACGTTTAATAGACAATTGAGGTATTTATTTGTTTTACATTTATTTGTTAAATCCATCTACATAATAAAAAGGGAACATTCATAATAAACACAACACGAACGTGGGCACTGGTTCAATTGAACTGGCGAGTTTTATTTGTAAAATGACGTGTATCATGTCATACCATTTAGCAGCAATGTACAGAGCAATTGTTATATAAATATAGATAAAACTATTTGGCTAATTACAACCGAAGGCATGCATTATACTATAGAATACATGTGTATATATAAAACTATGACCATTTACACACAGAAGAAAAAATACAGCAAACTGCATCGCGCAGACATTTTCTCTTCATGCAGGGTATAGAACTGATGGTGCCGTTTACTTCCATACACATTTAATATCATTTTTATTGAACTATTATTCATTAATGAGTTATTAATTCTTATCTGAAAAATCTTCCTGAATGCCTTTTATCAGGTGATCTGTCAGTGCGGTGGTTTTCTGAATATTTAACATGCTGGTTCTGATCCGATCCAAACAATCATGCACAACACAGCAGCCCGAGGCCTCTGGACACGAGCAGAGGACTGGCACACAGATCTCACCGATGCCAGTAAAGACAGAAATTAAACGAGCACATATTATCTTCAGAGGAACCGAAAACCCTAAAGTGCGCTATAGAACCAATATTTAGCCAAGTTAATAAGACACAAATGAAGACAGATGCCAGCATGTTTAATTGTACGTTTATAAGAGTTTTGATTCGTTTCTTTTTAACTGTAACATCCAAATTCAGTTCCTGAGCAAGTCAGAACACAGTGTACGGACATATCTAATAAAAACTACTGACAAAGAGGATTAACTTTATTCAGTATCAGACTGAAATGATATCAGGCCACTGAAATGGACTCAAAAGCAATTTACCCATAAAACCTTAGTCTTATATATATATACTTAATGCACTGTAGTGAAATACACCAACTGGAATGAAGTCTCAAGCTGATACGGTCGTGTTAAGTGAATTTAGCCTGGTTGGTCCAACACATTTGCAAATACAATCAGAACTGGAGGTTATAGGACATTTAATGTACGGCAAGCTGGCGGAAAGAGGCCAGTGGAGTAATGTGTTGCGGTCAATTTAGGAATACTTAAATAGACTGAAACAATGAATGGAATAGCACATGACAGAGAGTCAGAGACATGCATCTATTACAAGCAAGGATTAATGTCATGTCATGTCATGACATCTAAATGTCTCAAAGCTCCATTTAATTAAAAATGTACTTTGTACTGTTTGGCATATGTGCTGTGTACAAATATACAGGCCTCTACCAGGCTGGCTGGTAAGGGGATAAGAGGCAGCTTCGCAAGGTAGCTCCTCCCAGCTGTCAGTCTTGTGCTCAGCAATGTAATTCTATCTCTGTACATTTCATTATTCAAGTATGTGTTCCTGAAACCAGACGTGTTGCATCGTAGGAACAGAACAGATTGCAAAATGAAGACACGTGTTTTAATTCAACGGTACGTACGAGTGTATTTTGTTAAATGTAAAAAAGGGATTGCGTGAAACATTTTGATTTTGCATTGGAAAATTCATGATTTGAATGCAACACGTATACCTTTATTAGCCAAAATTTCTACTCCTTTGACCTCGATTTCAACACCTCCCACCCCAACGGTAACATTTACATCTTTTTTCCAGCACCCCCCCCATCTCAACAAAAAAACTCAAATTAAGTTAATGCAAGTCACTCAATTATAAAATACAATGACAAACTTAAAACATATTAGTTAGGGACTGAGTTTTGTTATCATCATAAGCCAAACAGAGGCCTGCCACATGCAGTTAACATGTACAAGCCGTGTGTAAAGTGAAGTGGGAGAAAGCAACCAGAGAGAGTGTAATCTGACAGGCCTGAGGTAGCTGTACTCTGCCTAGTGCAGAAAAACTGGCTTCACTAATCAAGTGTCGGGTATTAATGGAAAAACAAAAGAAATGTATTACCAAACGCGAATTATTACACACAAGGACTTGCAGGTACAAATCATAAATGTAAACCCACACGCAATGCATGCAAGTACAAAACATGCAGCTTTCATCTCGATTTGACTTTGTCGCATTCAAACATTCAGTCCCACGCTCTTTCCCATGATGCTTTGCAACACCATGTTTGTCCACTGGCTCTGAGTGACGTTGAGGCCGGAGACACAAGGTAAACATTAGTAAACAGTTCTTCTGTCCTATTCTCTCTCTCTCTCTCTCTCTCTCTCTCTCTCTACTATACTCTATCATCAAAATGGAAAAAGGAATAACATGAACAATTGCATAAAATAGTGTTACATGTTTGTACACAAGCACACACTTGTCGTTCAGCCATATGAAAACATAAGAGGAACAAAACTGAATGACCATTATTCATACTGACTTGAAATGAGATCTTAGCATTAAGAAAAAATAATGTATCCAAATTAATTAAAAAAAAACAAAATGTGACAACAGTGAAAAGAAACCAGCAGGGATGCCCCAAATAATCTAAGAACATTAATGGTCACTAATACTTACAGACTTCAGTGTGGTTTCTCCCCACAGGACAGTTTAAAAAAAATGTTATTTCTATATTACTGTTATTTTTTGTGTTAATTTTCCTCTTGTACACAATCACTGCTGCAGAGGCACACTTTAAACGCACAAATCACACATACAGATGCACACATACACTATCTACACACAGTGTGGTCTTGGTGCTCATTTCAGTCAAGACCAGAACATTTCTGCCAAGTTAGTGTCAGTGCTGTAGATCCACAGCACCAGGGGGAGTGCGAGAGCCACGAAGGGCCAGGAGATGCCCTCTGTGCAGGTGCTGAGGGAGCAGGCCTTGCCCTTGGGCTTATCCAGGTCTTTACTGGGCTCCAGGTAGTTTCTGGCCACAAACTTGAGCACCTCGTCCAGCAAGATGACCGGCAGGGAGATCTTCAGCACCATGAGCCACTGAGTCACGTTCAGTGGTGTGATCTGAAAGATCATCTAAAAAGAAAGCCAAGCGTAGTGTCACTTTAATGGCAGCCATTATAAAATACAAAGCAGGTCATGAAGCGATTCAAAATGGATGAAACTTCTTCTCACAAAACAGCATTGTCACAAAGCGTGAACAAAACAAGAGCAAGCAAACAAGACAAAACAAAAACAAGAACAGGAACTATTATGCTTAACCAATACGGTTCAGAAACAAGTATAAAGGGATAGTTAATCTAAAAATCAAACATTTTCCGTTATTTACTTGTCCTCATGTCATTCTGTGGGACACAAAACATACTTCATGTTTTGTGTATGTATGTTGGTTTGAAGTATGTTGGTTACAAACATACTTCAAAATATCTTCTTTTGTGTTTCTCAGAAGCCAAAAAGTCAAACAGGTTTGGAATGACATGAGGCTGAGTAAATATTTATAGAACTTTTATTTTTGGGTGAACTGTCCCTTTAATGCACTAAAATGGATTCACTGCATAAAACTGAAGGTCTTACCGGCAATGGCTCCACATAAAGGATGAGGAAGTGGAGGGACATGGAGAGGCAGATGGCTCCCAGCAGCCACACGTTCTCCCAGGGGGGCATACGAAGCAGAGACTGGTTCTCAGAAACACTGCAGGACAGTAAAGAGCAAACATTGAGTTTGTTCACATTGCACACAAATGTAATTTGGTTATCAAATCAGGACTGACTGCCATTGTCATTTGGCGTGATTATATTCAACTTTTGTTCGGAACGTGTAGTCACTACGCAGTTGGTTACTATAGCAATGATGTCAGCATCAGCACAATGGCAACAGATTAGCTGTCAGTGTGGAAAGACAGGACAGAAAACTAGAATTTGGCCTCTGCTTATGTCCACTATGACACTTATACTGGAGCATGAGGGAATAATCAACATTTTAGGCACTCAATTATACAATATGCTTAAAACAGCGTTCACTATCTGAGGAAAAGTGATCGACAAATAGTGACTTTACACTACACAATATTTTCACACTTTTTGTATGCACTCACAAACGCAAAAAATACATATTTAGATCCTACCGTTTAAATTAAAACATACGCCTAATAAAGTAAATCAGATTTCAAATAATGTGAATCAAGGTGGTTTGAATCTGATTCCTGTTCAGACTACATATTTAAGATAGATTTGATTTAAGAAGCTTTGAGAGGTTTGTCTGTTAAAACAAAGCTGCTGCTGTGTGAAACCACTAGTGTTTATCACAAGTGGCTCTTTGTTAAGAACAAGCGCCTTTGTTATGTTGCACTTCTGAGACTGACCTGTTGAGGGCGTTGCACATCTCAATGGTCACTAGTACAGACAGAGCCATGGTCATCGGATAGGGAGACTCGAACACTTCACACTTGAGGCCCTCAAACTCGGGGTTATCTGAGGCGCACTGGAGGAAGTGACTCTGCAGATATAAACAGCACAAGTGGATTGAGATCTTTGAATGCAGGTGTGCATGAAAGTGAATGTGTAACAGGAGCAGATTTACTCACCAGCTGGTACAGTGTGACTCTGGGCCCGTCTTCAGCAGCAATAAACCACCACGCAGCAGCGCCGACAGTAGCAGCACCCACATAACCTGTAAGAAAAAATTAGAGAAATCAATTCAAATTCATGAATCTAGATTGAATGTAAATCGGATCCAAAACGAGGACTTGCATTGGAATTCAATAGAATTTAAATGGAATTTCATTTGACTGCTAAGTGTCAATTGTACATTTCATCTTTTGGATACAGCTTTCCTGTAGCTCAGTGGTTAGAGCATGGCGTTAACAACGCCAAGGTCATGGGTTTGATCCCAGGGATTGCACATATTCAATGTATAATGATCAATGTGTAGTATAATGCAATGTAAGTCGCTTTGGATAAAAGCGTCTGCCAAATGCCTAAATGTAAATGTAACTATATATGGATTACCAATAAATGTTTTCATGAATATATTTTCAGAAACAATGCTTCAATATTAACCAGTCCGAAATGCCCATTTTTGTATTCAGATCATATTTTTTAAATAAACCCCAAACTGAATTTAAGCCTTAACAACATTACGGAGTTAAATTTCTTAGAACCGCAATTCATTAAACTTATTCCAATTCAACACAGTTGCGACCTGGTCAAATCACTTTAAACTCATGAATTTAAATGGAGCTAATTTTGCCCAACCCAGATAATCTTCTGACATATACGGCTGAAAGATTTTGGATTATTAAATTCAAACTCATCCCAGAAAGTCGATAAAACACTGTAGAGTCTTCTAATGAAACAACCACAGCTGATGATGCACTCACAGCCAATCATTAGATATCTGAAGAACAGCCAGCCAGAGATCAGCGGCTCTCTGGCATTGCGGGGGGGTTTGCTCATGATGTCCAGGTCAGGTGGGTTAAAGCCCAGTGCGGTAGCAGGCAGACCATCAGTCACCAGATTGACCCACAGCAGCTGAACTGGGATCAGGGCCTCAGGGAAGCCCAGAGCCGCTGTTAAGAAAATACTGCCAGAGACAGAACACACACACACAGCGAGTTATACGATTAGATAACAACTGGAAGAGTGTCAGAAAGACTTTGGCAGCGATGCGAGTTGGCTGTTGGTAAGGTATAAACTTCACAGCCTTGTCGTTTCAATAGTATCGCCTTTAGGATGGGCATTAAATTGTGCCAAAATACAAGATTAAAAAAAAATTGACTCGCTCTGTTCTGGCAAACAGGATGAGTCATAACCTTCACTTGAAACTATTTCATCAGGGCTCATTTTAAAAGTCAACATGAACTGACAGCATTTATATGCATTCCCAGTCTTGTTGTTGTTTGCCTCAATACTTCCATTCCTAACCTTTCATCAAATGTCAAAGTCTAAGATGATGTTCAATTGATGTCAGCAATCCCCTCCAATCACCTGGCATCATTCTGGTATACCACGCCCACTAATGACCATTTATAGTCAGGTTTAACGCTACGTGTTGTGAAGAGAGAATTTAGGAATCCTTACCAGACGACCTCGCCGACATTAGAGGAGATGAGGTAGCGGATAAACTGTTTCATGTTGTTGTAAATAGCTCGGCCTTCCTCCACAGCAGCCACAATGGTGGCGAAGTTATCATCAGCTAGCACCATCTCAGAGGCGGTCTTGGCCACCGCCGTTCCTGAACCCATAGCGATGCCGATTTCAGCCTTCTTCAGAGCAGGTGCATCATTCACACCATCTCCAGTCTGTCGGAGGAAATGACAGTAATTTCAAGCATCCAAACTTCAATTCATTAAGGCAACCAACCAACAATTTTAAGTGTTACCATGGCAGTGATTTCATCGTAGGACTGCAAGTACTCCACAATCTTGGATTTGTGGGAGGGCTCCACCCGAGCGAAGCAACGGGCGGTCAGCACTGCCTCGCGTTGGGTGGCGGGAGACAGGTCGTCAAACTCTCGGCCGGTGTAGGCCATGCGCGAGACGTTGTCTTCCTCGCCGAAGATGCCGATGCGCCTGCAGATGGCGACGGCCGTGCCCTTGTTGTCGCCGGTAATCATGATCACTTTGATGCCCGCCTGACGACACAGTTTGATGGATGCCGCCACTTCAGCTCTGGGGGGGTCCAGCATGCCCACACACCCCACAAAGGTCAGGTCCGTCTTAAAACAAAAAGAATGGAATTTGTATGCATATTGACTCCTAACATAACAATGAAACGCAACGTTTGATTGGACGAGCCACAATGAAAGCCTTCCTAAAACATGCAACACATGCACGTCTTCAAATCACACCTCAGCTGAATTCTAAATGAATGCACAGTTGCCAGGCAACCGTAAACAACCTATAGCCAACCTATAGATATAACCTATAGATATAACTTATAGATATATTGTTACCTATAGATAACAATGAATACCAGCTGTAGACATGTACAACTGCAGCCAAGTCACTGTATTTTACAACTACAGTATCTTACTGTAACAAATGTAGGTTTCTCTCACCTCATACTCAATGAATCTGCTTGAGTCTTCCAGCACCAGGCTGTCTTTACTCATCGGGTTATCCCGGGTGGCCAGAGCCAAACAGCGCAGGGTGTCACGTCCTGTGCCGTACTCACGGATCACAGACAGAATCTTCTCTTTAATGCCTGCCGTCAAGGGAACCTTGTTCCCACCCACCCGGATGTGTGTGCACCTGTCAATCACTCCCTCCGGAGCGCCCTGCACCCAAAAATAGCACGAGTTTAATGAACCTGCAGGCGCGGGGTTAAATCACAACACATAAAAGTCCTGGCTGACACAGATACATTAAACATTGAGGTCGTACAGAAGCCAGAGGGAGCGCGACGTCACCTTAACAAACATCTTGCCGATGGAGGAACGTGCTTTGTTGGGAGTGCAATACACAGACATGGACTTCCTGTCTCTGGAGAACTCAAGAGTGAATTCCTTCTTCATCAGCTGTTTGATGACCTGAGAGAGAGAGAGAGAGAGAGAGAGAGAGACATTACTCAAAGTGATCTGCCACTGCATCAATGAAACCTCTGAGGTGTCATATGAAACAACTTCATGACCTCACAACCCAGTAAGGCTGCTATTAACTCACTGACAATGCGGCTGGAAACGTTTGGCTTACCGAGTTGCATGCATTCGCTCTCTCCACCTTGGAAAGGCCCTTCAAATCTGTGTCAAACACATTCATTTTCTCCACCAGACATGTGAGGGCGGTCTCTGTGGCTTCTCCCACCTTCTCGTACACACCTTTAGTCTGACATAGACAACACAAAATGTCAGCATGCTAACACGAGTTCCAACTATTTAAATACTAGGGCTGTTTAATTTAGTGTTATGAATAATTATGAAAAAGCAACATCAAGGAATATAGACAGTAGCTAGGTGAACATTTGTTTTGAGTTACAGCTGTACTGTACATTACCGTACTGTTTATTTAACGTGTTACTGTGCAGCTAGAACATTCAAAGCAGTTGATCACAAACCTCATTGTAATCCAGAGACGAATCATTGCACAGAGCACAGATGGAGGCCATTTCAACCAGAGCGTCATACTGAGAGCATCGCACTGGTTTACCCTCATGAAACCTGGAGCCAGTTAACAAGAGAACCATCAGAAAAGGTTGTGTGTGTTTGTGTGTGTGTGTGTACATATGGAAGTAAAACTCACACTTGTCCGTCAGGTGCGTATGTAGAGCCAGTAATGGTGAACTCTTTCAGAGAGCAACTGTTACCGCTTGCTTGATCAACAATGAACATCTGAAACAGAAGAGACGTTATCAAACGATAATAATAAACAGATTTCCACCAGCAGATGGCAGGACACTCCGCCACAGAATCCCAGAAACAGCTGTTTAGCGTCTCATGAAAACACCTCCATCTGACCTGCATGTACAAGCGGGGTATATGTAAACACCCCACATGACACTCACTCACAGGTGAACTTGAGGTCAGGCGGGCTTTAAAAATTCCACCAAAGAACCCAAAACACGCAAACTGGCATTTAGGATCATTTAACTGCTGAAGACAGTCAGATCTCCGCATGAAGAGAACAGAATGAGATGGCAATGAGAGGGATGCTACAGTGGAACAGCGGTCATGCTGTAGGGCTTCAGCCCGGTGAACAACAGCAGAAATACAGAGAGAGTGAGACAGAGAGAACATGAGACATTTACTGATTTCTTAAGGCACAGCGAACAGAAGCAGAAAAACTGGTCTTCAATAACAGGATAAACTGCTGCTCCCTCGCCTACAGCAATCCTAGACTTCACACCCACATCAGAGAGCGGAAAAAAAGATGTAACGAACAAAAGCAAGTTAGTATGTTACATTTTATAAATACAGTGCGGGTTGTGCTTGCCTGCACAAATATCGGCACGATTCTAGGGTGTTGTGGGTGGTTGCCGGGGAGTTGCCAGGGTGTTGCCAGGCAGTTGCTGTTCTGGATGCTTATTAACCCGAAGCAAAACAGGCTACAACATTCTGGTACCAAGAGGTTGCCAATTGGTTTCACAATTGGTTGCCAATTGGTTTCCACTAGGTACAACATTCTAAGCACTCTCCTTAACAAGCCACGAGATTTGAGGTTTCATTCAACAATCAGTAAGACGCGAGTACACAGCCATAATCCCCAGTATGAGCCATAGGGATGCTCACCTTAGCAAGCAACACTAACTAGTGTACATTCCTTCTGCTCATACACAGATAAATTTAGACAGAGACAAGTTTTATTTTTAACAGTCAAAGCAAACTGGACATTTATGGTAATAAACATTTTGCTTTGACCACATCCTGAGAATAAATCAAGCCTCATTATTCAACAGCACAGACTCGGTTAAAAAAGGAAACGCATTCCTGATATTTTAAATGCAACCATTGTACAGTACACAGGCGGCAAATGGATAATAATTACAGTTTGACTTGTAAATACTGTACAGCCCACAGCAAAAGCGCTGCTGTAGATCAGAGACTGATCTCACACAAGGTCAGTTATGCAACACTACTGCAAGTAACTGACTACTGCATACTGATCAGCTCGCCCAGAGAGAGAGAGACACAGAAAGACAAAGACAGAGTAAAATAGAGTGTGAGATTGAGAGAGAAGTGAGAGTGAGTGTATGAGCGAGAGAATGAGTGAGTGAGAGTTAAGTGTGTTTGTAAGTGTGCGCGAGAGAGAGAGAGTGAGTGTGTTTGAGAGGGAAAGGAAGATGACAAAGACAAAAAACAAATCAAAGAGGAAAACAGAGGCGTTTCATAACATCCTGGGGTGGTCTGACACAAGGTCAAGAAGAACCTTGAATTCTCATATCAAAGCCACAGTTTACCTGTTTTCCCACAATTTACTCTGAGACCCAATATTAGCCACATACCAAAGCTAATCAATACAATCTGATATTACAATAATACAATGAAACTGTCTCTCTATTCATGAGCATTTTCTGCCAGTGGTCTGTACAGTAATATCACTCTCAGTGCTTGGCTGCGGCCCAGCCCACAAATTTCCAAACAATAACAGACCCACTGTTGCCAAGAAATGAAATTATGGGCTAAACATAATTTGTAATATCCGGGGCTGAAAGTTATTATTTCCTCTTTAATGAGCCCTTGAAGCTGTTTAGCAGAATTATGCAGGATTAGTTCACACAAATCATTTACATCATGCTATTCGGAACCTATGACTTTTCCCTCCTTGGAACACGAAATGAGGTATTTTAAAGAAAATGTGACGCCACCACAACAAGGAGCAAGACAAACAAAAGATACCAGATTCCCGTAAAATTCCCAGAACTCTTACCCTGCAGACGGACATCTGATTGGTGGTCAGGGTTCCGGTCTTGTCAGAGCAGATGACGGAGGTGCAGCCCAGCGTCTCCACGGAGGGCAGCGAGCGGACGATGGCGTTCTTCTTGGCCATTCGTCGAGTACCGAGAGCCAGACATGTGGTGATGACTGCAGGCAGGCCTTCTGGGATAGCGGCCACAGCCAGCGCGACGGCGA
>JAZGTJ010000341.1:122884-134431 GCA_036877575.1 Botia almorhae
GAGAGAGAGAAAGAAAGAGAGACAGAGAGAGAAAGAGAGAGAGAGATTATTAACCTCTTAAAGCAGCAGGTACCGTGCAGAAAGCGTGATTAGCAGAAAAACTCATCAAGAATACATCATAAACTGCTGTTTACACCCACATCAGAGGGAACGAAGTGTAACAGATAAAGCAAACTTACGTTATGTTACGTTTTATAAGCACTGCACGAGTTAAACTGGATATTTACGGTTAAAAGAATTTGGTTCTGAGAATAAATCAAGACTCATGCATCAGCACAGACCGAATTTAAAAGAAAAGCAACCCTGATATTAAAAATGTAATTATTATACAGTAGACAGACAGATAACTGAAGTCCTCAGCACATTTGGTTTGTATATACTGTACAGCTCACAGGAAGAGCACAGACATAACTCACACAAGGTCAGTTATGCAACACCACTGCAAGTAACTGACTACTGCATACTGATCAGTGCTGAGAGAGAGAGAGAGAGACAGAGAGAGAGACAGAGAGAGAGACAGAGTGTGTGTGTGTGTGTGTGTGTGTGTGAGGGAATGAGTGAGAGAGTGAGTGAGGGAGTATGGAAGATGACAAACATAACAGGAAGAAAGAGAAATCATGTAAGGCAGAGAAACAGAGAACCTCAGATGAACTGCAGAAAAACATGTTGTACGTTGACACGGATCTCATTGAAGCAATAAAAAACATGAAGGAGAAAAACATTTTCACAATCACCTGGGGTGGTCAAACACACACAAGGTCAAGAACTACCTTAAAAAACTAAAAGATTTACTGTGCTGATATCATATTCACAGTTTAATGGTTTTCCCACGACTTTAATATCAGTCGAGTACCAGCAAAATCAACACCATCATGAAACGGTCTCATATTCACAAGCATTTTCTGCCAGTGGTTCACATGGTGAAATCAATCCGTGCCTGGCTGCAGCCCAGCCCACAAAATGTCTGGACAATGACAGACCCACTGCTGCCAAGAAATGAAATTATGGGCTTAACATAATTTGTAATGTACTTGTAATTTCCAGGGTTGAAAGTTATTTTGGTTTTGAGGAGCCCTGGAAGCTGTTTTCAAAAATGAGATTAGCTCACACAAATAACATTTCTGACATCACTTACATCATGTCATTTCGAAACCTTTTTCTTCCTTTCTGAGATTTTGAAAAATGTTCGACATTTAACAATAAAGAGGATAAGTAAAAAAATTCCTAAACCTAATATTTAATTCCCAGAATTCTCACCCTGCAGACGGACATCTGATTGGTGGTCAGGGTTCCGGTCTTATCCGAGCAGATGACAGAGGTGCAGCCCAGCGTCTCCACAGAGGGCAGCGAGCGGACAATGGCGTTCTTCTTGGCCATTCGTCGAGTACCGAGAGCCAGACATGTGGTGATGACTGCAGGCAGGCCTTCTGGGATAGCGGCCACAGCCAGCGCGACGGCGATCTTGAAGTAGTACACGGCCCCGCGGATCCACGAACCGCCGTGAACGGGGTCGTTGAAGTGTCCGATGTTGATGATCCACACGGCGATGCAGATGAGCGTGATGACCTTGGAGAGCTGCTGACCGAACTCATCCAGCTTCTGCTGCAGCGGCGTGCGCTCCTGCTCCGTGGATGCCATCTCGTCACGGATTTTGCCGATCTCCGTGTTCACACCCGTGGCGACCACTACGCCCACTGCCTTGCCTGCGGCGATGTTTGTACCCTATAAATACGACGTTATAGGTGAATGTTACTGCTAAAATTATAATCATTTTAAATTAGTAATGACCCCAAAACTGCACATTAATTGGAAATATGGAAGTTGATTAGAACAACAGAAAATCTGATCACTTGGGAAAGTTTTAGCTAACTTCTAAGCTGCGTGACATGGGATATCAGGTATACAGTGTGACGTGAGTTACTTGTCGAAGTTTAACCTGTTAAACCCTAAACATAAGGACAATGTACACCTATCCAGTTGTAACTGCAAAAAACTAGAGTTTATTTGCATTAAAAACCATCTGGATGTACATTTTTAATCCAAAGAGTGGAGTGACACATTAAACATACATGTAGTTTTCAGAATGACTCACAGTATCCAGATGAGCAGTTTTAGCGGTTGTTATTGGTGAATAACATACCTCACTGTCTCAACTGACCAATCAGAGTGAAGCATTCCGAAGTGCAGTGTATAAAGCCCTAGTAACACATTATGATTTTGACAGCCGACGTTTGAGGTCAAAGGTGACTTACAGAGAAGAGCATGTTCTTTTTGTCCTGGTTCACAGCGCGAGGGTCAGGCACAGGGTCTGTGTGCTTGATCACGGACACAGATTCTCCTGTGAAGAGAAGCGAGAGGAATGAGTGTGTGAAATAACCACAAAGCAGACCGTATGGTTCAGCCTGGCTGCCCGTTTAAAGTGAAATAAATGAGGATCGGGTTAGAAGATCATCAGGCGAGTATGCAGACTGAAGCACTTGACTGACATGAGTGTAATTGCGTAAACCGTTTTAGTTCTTGGTCAGGATGGAAAAGTACAAAAAAGAACCAAAGATGGAGCTCAAAAGACAGAAAAGCTGCACGGACCGTTACCAATTAAGGCAGCAGAGCAAGACCTGACTCCTACAAGACGCCTTCCTTTGTGTCTTTTCCCCTAACAGGACTGCAGAGACTGACTACAGCTGACCTCTCTTTAAAACAAGCGGCACTGATCCAACGCTGAAAAATGCCTGATTTTCCACCTCATATCCACCTCTGAACTGACTTTATCAGGTGGCAGTAATTCCTGCACTGCTATTCAGCAGCATCACTGCAGTACTGCTCAACATACACTGCTACTGCTACACACACACACTGTAACACACACACTGTAACACACACACTGTAACACACACACTGTAACACACACACTGTAACACACACACTGTAACACACACACTGTAACACACACTGAAAATAACATCCTGCTGTTCTCACCTGTTAGAATGGACTGATCCACCCTCAGTGTCGTCGACTTGATTGAAGTCAAGCGAATGTCAGCAGGAACTTTGTCACCCACTGAAAGGAAACAAAACATACTGTGAGGTGAAGATAATTGCAGCGCTCGGCGAGTGAATGAGATTATGAAACCTAAATGAGCAGACAGGAACAATGTTGCCACGTCTCTAGATTTATAAGAACATTTACTGAGCAGCAATACTGTCAGTTCATTTGTCTCCATTCATCACTGCATGCGACAGCAGAAGTAATCAATCCCACAGCTAACACACTGGCAACTGATAATCGAAGAGGCTAGCAATGGCAAGCTAGCTCTAAAAACACAGGATACCACCCTCCTATCAGAGCGCTTTCCAAAGCCACGCCTCCTCCTAAAGTGGAAAATACATAGTTTGACAGGAAAGTAGAGCATCCTGTCATTGCACTCGGACCGAACGCAATGATTGGATGAACATTTTATAGTCCTCACATAAATGTATTTAGACCATTTAGTGACTGCTATTAGGATGTGAAGAGACCGTCAACCAGCATAAAAAATAATTCTGGAAATTAACGCCTACCTGCCTTTAAAGACACATACAAAGACCATCTCAGAATCTACTGGGCTTGGGCTTCTACTGGACTTCATGCTCAACATGAACAGAATTATTGTTTGTCATGTGATAATTTGACAAGAATTCAAACATCATATGCTTTTTGGACGGGTCTTTGGACACTGCAGAGGTTAAAACGGCATCAAACGCTTTAAAATGTGTTGGTTCAGCTAGGACAGATAAAAATAGCGCGTGCTTCATTCTTTCCACAAACAGAGGGAAGTTAGTAATTGCTACTAGGAAAAAAGCTAAAGTAAATACTTTAATCTTTCCCAAACAAATCTTTTAATGAACAAGGAGACGGATACATTTGCCGGCCTAAACTTTTGACGTTTATTAGACATTCGCGATGACGTCCCCGCTAAGCTGTACTTAACACATGTAAACACTCAGCTGATGAGACGGCAGAGGAATGAAGATGATGTTCTGGGGAAGAAGACTTCAAATAACCTGAAGACGTGTCTTCTCTGGAACAAGATCTGACCAACTTGAGAACAAATCAACAGCGCCTCTCTGTTCTTTTTAATTAGAGGGAGGGGAGACAGCGTGATGGGTGGTATCAGACCAACGACAGACGCAGGGCCTAAAATGGAAAATCTTTTTTGATATGAGCTATGATGAATGGTCAAACTAACACTCTATATAAACACTGTGTGAGATGTACAAACGTGTGTGTGCGTGTGTGTGCATGAATAAACATCAAATATATAATTCAGAATATATAATACTAATAAATATAATACAGAAAACAGAAAATGTAAGAGTAAATGTACTGCACTACATAAGAGTTAAATAAGACTATTATATAGTGAAGAGCAGAAGAACACATCTCTTGAAGGACTCATCAAGATCCCAGGACACACAGTTTTTATAATGCCCCCGAACCAAACTAAAGAATGTGGAACAGGAACCCAATATATAGCTCAGGTTAAAAACGATCAAATAACAGGGTAACCTACTTTTGGTAGACAAGGAGAGAACAACCTATAAGAACAGAAATCTAAATATTTTAGAAGCATTTCATGTTATAAACACTGGTTAATGACAAAGGGTAATAAGGTTAAATTTAAGTTAGGGTAATTAGGTTTAAGGTTTAAAAAGGTTTAAGGTAAATTTATAGAAGCTGTGTATCAGGATACTTTACTGCTCTCTCGAGTTTATCTAACAAAGCTCAGACAAACTCATACCATAATAATTAAACTCCACTTTCTGAATCAAAACAAAGATTTTCAAACAGCTAACTGAGAGCTAGTCATTGTGAGGTTGGCCGCTAATACAGGGCGGGAAACCAACTGTCAGAAAGCTCAAGAACAGTTTAAGGAAAACTTCTAGTTCCTCTGCCTGAAACTGATGCCTTATTTAGGTTGTGATAACAGCTTTACTGATTCTAACAGAGTTATTCACGGGTAGACCATGAATCTGTTTCAACACCACAGAATGTGCTAAGTATATTCACTTTCACACGAGCAAGCAAAGAAAAGCTGAACCTCAATTGAACCGGATTTGTATCCTTGACATACATACATACAGAAATTCTAGAATGAACATCCAAGAGGGCCTCAAGGTGACTTAATTTAACTACAAAAACGCCTGAAACCATTTTTTGTATAATTTTTCATGACAAACATACATCTAGTTAAGCTGTGGAATATTTTATAGGATGTCAATTTTGATGGGGGATTTTCATAAAGTCTTAGAGGCCGAGAACCACTAGCATTATGAGATACACTGCCATTTGAGATCAAATTACACGGATCATGTAAAATTAGACTACAAGCAATTGTAACAGTGATGCTTGTCTTAGCATCCATGCAATTCGTTTAACATGAACCAGGCAGAACTGATTTAGCGAAGTACTAAACTGAACAGAAGTAAGGGATCTTTTGGCCTCCCTCAAACAGTTTAATAAGCGCATTATTAATAAATTGTAATGAGGTTTTCATCCTTCGTCACAAGCAGCATTAACATTCTGATTAAACGTCACGTTGCCCTTGATTGTCTTTGGCTGATTTGTGTGTTGGAGTCTCTCTCTCTCCCTCTCTCTCTCACTCTCGCCCCAAGCCATGCTGCACGTCCCCTGAAAGCCCATCGCTGAGGAGAACCAACAGCGAGAGGCCGCGAGCGCATCACCGACCCCGGTGCGTAAACACACGGTTGTGCTCCCTGTTCTGCGGACAACTTGTTCTCCGACTGTCCCCACTGCTGCCTGTGGGACGGATCTGCTGTCTGCCGAGGACAGTAACTGAGGACAAAGAGCAGAAGACCTCCACTGGTATCCACAAGAGAGAGGAGAACGGCCATCTGGTTCACTGAATATTTATCTTGTCAAATCTGCTCGGCTCTTAGCAGCACATCCTGTCTCTGCCCTTCATTCTCTCCCTCTCTCTTACTCTCTCTCTGCTAGAACAGGGTGGTAGTTCAGGTTACGACCCTGCGGTGAGGTCACCAAGTTATATACGAGTTTAATCCACAAGTATGAATCTACCCAACCCTTAGGAAGAAACACAGCACAAGAGAAACGATCGGTTCATTAGGGGAAAGGCACAGTAAATTTACAAGCTGGAGGACTTTTAAAACTGTCTGTCACTAAGAGCAAGACCGCGTTAATTTGCGGACCGGATGTGCGCAGGAAGTCATACTAAGCCTCTAAAACCACACACAAAAGCCTGTGCGCACAGGTTTTCTTGTCACTTTCTCCCAGACATTAGTCACATGTAAGCCGCTGTAGTCTGAAAGCCAACAGCAGTTGGCTAATGTTTCTAGCACTTTCCATTTCCCTTTTGTTAAGGTCAGTCCCTTGGTGGCTTTCACCAGCACTGTGCTTTACTGTTATTCCTCTGGCTGATCAGGGACTTGTCTTCACTTGTCCCCGACCTCCTGCACTAGTCCGCTCGGCTAGTGTCTCGCTACACCATGTCCCCTAAGGTCAGGTCTTGCTCAAGAGAGCAGTAACTGAAACAACCCTGAAGGAAGTATCTATTAGTCACCAGCGCAATGTGACTGGTTTGGTGGTTCATATCAGATTAAATGTACATTTTCACACAGTCATAGAAAGTTTTATTGTAAAAAATTCCATTGATATGCACCACAAAAGCCAGTTTATTTATCGTTTTTTGTATTTTTTAGGTCGTGCATTAAAGCTGCAATTTATAACTTACATTTATAAGTGTGCGAGGATGAAAGAATGTATTTGTTTTTGAGTAAACTGTCCCTTTAAATGGTTTGAGTCCTGTTTAATTGTAAACGCTGGAGCTCATTTGCGTCATGTGGCTGCGTCACATTCTACACCCGGTGGTCTTTTGAAAGATACGTCACACAGCCCTCATTAGGAAGCTGAGGAATATTTGCCTTCACAATCACTGCACCATCTGCAAGGACATGTCATTGACCTCCAAACGCAAGCTGAAGGATGCACGTGGATGTTGTGGGCTCTGGTGTCACTTTCACTTGACTAGAAGATTCCACAGCCGCTCTCATGAACACTTAACATTCCCCTCACGAGACTCCCTTTCCCCCGCAGCCCCCCCATCCTCTGTTTTCTTCACCACAGCCTTCCTGCTTTGCTCTTTTCTTACATTCTTTGCACCAACAGTCATCTGGGTGACAGAGGGTTAACTCAAACCCATTCACTCAGCTTCAGCCCCGCCCATCCCTCATATAGGAGTTAAAATAATCTTAATTCTTTATGACCTCTATCTCCTTCACAAGGGTAAAGGGAATGCGGTTCTCTCTCTCTCCATCTCCAACTGCAGCCACTATAGCCAGCAGGAGTCTAAGCGACGCTGAGTGACGCAAGACAAAAGTGACCAATCCAGTGGGAAGCAGTAACTAAGCCCCTCAACAAAAGGGAGGAAGTTGTTTTAAGCCCTATGGGGAAAATGTGTACTTCCCCCATCCCATCTTTTTTTACCCTGCCGCCGAGAGGCTTTCACATCTCATAATATGAACCATTTTATTTTCACTGTTGGCTCCTCCATCCCCTTCAAAATATTACATCTGGAGAGTTATTATTTTGCATGACCCCTGTTCGTTTACTCCGCTCAACTTACGTAACAGGTATACTTGGTTGCGTTACTGCATGGTATTAGTCAGAATTAAATTAGTCAGAGTGATGAGTATAACAGCTTTAGAAGTCTCTTAAAATCCTCATCCGGCTGACAGGGGCTCTGCTGAACCGTGTGGCACACCGTGACTAAGCAGCTCCTCTCTGTAACTCATACTGAGGCTATCAAATACACATCTTCTCAATACAGCACCGAAACACAGGGTAATAAGACAGCTACACAACACCTACACATGCAAGCAGGAGGAGCACTTAGGCCCCAAACCAAACACAGCTATATGACGCTAAGCACCTGTCAAGGGCACTTAGGATAAAGTGTTTTGGTTGCTTTGGTGAAGTGACACTTGCAAACACATTGAAATACTGCAGCTCAACCAGCTGAAAGAAACCTTAACATTTAGGTGGATGTTGATCGCTGTCCCTGAAATGATCCATTCCAGTGAGTATGTAAAACGCATGTGACGCGAAATAGAGCAAGGGGGCACTGCTGTTAATATTTAATTTTACTAAAAAGGACTACATGCTGTTGTCTACATGCTAGCATATGCTAAACATTGACCAAATCTCCAAAAGGTTTACCAAGTTAACCATTACAGTCTTTCTCTTTAGGTAAAACAGAAATAAAAACTACTGATGACTCATCATGCACTTCACATCTTTTTGTCCAATCAGATTCTCTCAGAATCTAGACGAGCAACAGCAAGTAGCAAATTAAATGGTTTTCATGGTTTTCAAATGGTGAATGAATTACTTCTAAATGAAGTGCTTTTGTCCATGGGACAAGTTGTGGTTGCAGGGTGGTAGAGTTGTGCAGAGTTTTAATTTGGACTCTCTGGGATGTGTTTAGTACCGTACCTGCGAAACACAATCTCACACGAGGCAAGCGTGTGTGATCACACACAAAGGTTCAGAGAGAGCATCACAGTAAGCTTAAACCACTGGGAAAGCAACCTGTTCTCACAGTAGCTGTGCCATCTGGATGATGGGACTGGCTGTTTTGCACCTGCTCCTAATTGGTACATGCTGCTATTGGGACTGCGTATCACATATCTGTAACCAATAAACTGAAGGCTACATCCAGAGACTTTACTCAGAAACTCTTACCAGCAACCTCCACGATGTCCCCGGGCACGATGTCCCTGGCTTTGATCCTCTGTACGGTTTTTCTGTCTTGCCGGTAGACCTTGCCCATCTCCGGCTCGTACTCCTTAAGGGCCTCAATGGCATTTTCTGCGTTTCTCTCCTGTGGGCGCAAAAAAGGCAACATTGAGAAATACAGCACTTTAAGTTTCATATCTGAGGTAAATCTGCTTTAAATGTGTTTAATAGACCTTATGCCAAACATCACATGAACACGTAGATCTCATCACATCTGCTAAGCCCAGTAAGTGATCGTTCACAGCAGTACGAAACGACAGTGTTATCCGTGGAGCTTGTGATTTTACGGTTCTCCGTAAATGTGGCGCATTTGTAGAACCCTCAGGAAATCAAAAGCAGTACACGCGCACACATTCCACACACGAAATCCATGCCAACCACGTACCATCAGATATGATGGATAAACTCCCGTTGACATGACCTTCGGTTCTTATTATGAACTTAAACGCTGTGTTTAGCGTGACCTTTTGCCTTCAGCGAGATTAGTCCCCAACTAAAAGCAGTAGCCCGTGTATTTGGCAACGAACTTCCTGTGGCTTGTCCTCCATGATGGGAACAGCACGTCTCTATGACAATGAACAACACTGGCTCGCCCGAGGGTGAAAACCCATCCCTCGTTCATTTTTCGGGTTGTTATTTAGACATTTAGGGCAAAAAAACACTATAAATACACATGCTACAAAGACAGCCTGCCAAATCAATGAACTGTGCTTCAACAAAAGCCTTACACGTAGGTCTGAGAATAAAGTGGGCATCTGTTATTGTTTGAATAGCTGTGCTTTAGTTAAAGGAACAGTTCACTCAAAAATGAAAATGCTTTCTTGCTCTTAGGTCATTCCAAACCTGTATGACTTTCTTCTGTGGAACACACAAGATATTTCAGTTGACAGTGGTTTGGTTACCAAAGTACAAAGATCTTCTTTTGTGTTCCTCAGAAGCAAAAAGTCAGGCAGGTTTGGAACGACACAAGGGTGTGTAAATTGTCATTTTTTCAGTGAACTATCCCTTTAAGCGCCCTGACTGTCACACTAAAATCAATTTTAGCGTCGCAAAAGATTCAAATGATCTACAACAACATTGTGAATCAGTGATAACACTCAGAAATCTAATGGGTAAGAATGACTTCTGTGCATCTCGTTACAGTTGGAAAGCATCACGGTAATGAGAGTTTGAGCCCTGAATGTCTCACGATTCTCATTTCACAGTCGATCTGAGCAAACGAAAAGGCAAGACCAACTCATAAAAACACTTTCTGTCAGACTTCATCGAGGAACCAAAGTGCACTGCGCCTCAGAACCACACACACACACACACACGGCATACCAGGCTTTTAATTTTAGGATCTCATTCAATCAATTCAAAGACTTTTTTGGAAATAAGACTTCCAATGGACCTGCCAAATTTACATTCAGTCCACGAATGCCAAAATCAGTTCAAATATTCATGAAATGAGTAAAACACAGTCAATGAAACATCATGCAAACACAACCACAAAGTAAGAAAACTAAACCACACAAAGGTTTATCTGTCTGTCTTTGTAAAGATTAGTATTTCCTTCATTTTCATTCTTTGTGCTGCTATGTTTTGCTACATTCCGGTTGCTGAGTAACAGAGATTAGTGTGGGCATTTAATGTGCCTGTAAATTTAAGTCTTAATGTACCTCCAGAGCAGGTCAATAGTCCAGTGGCCTTTGATAAGATCTGCCCTGGGCCAACCGCTTCTGCTTACTGACTGAAAAAATGCTCATGTAGACCAAAAGTTAATTAGCCGTTTGCCTCACACGTCATACCAGCCACAAGAGACGCAAGCCACCAACAACTGTGTGAACCTCCAGGATTACATATGGAGCACTTAAAGAACACTTATAAACCACAACTGAATAAAGATGCCCTGAAAGACACTATAAAATGGCTTCACAAGCAGTTTTCTTTCTGTGCTGATGCATTTTTTTTACTGAAACTGGAAGGAAGGGTGGGAAATATCTCAGCACTTTGACATCATAGCCACAAATCATCCTTTGCTACCTGCTAACTGCTAGTCTTCAGAGCCTCTCAGCTGTTGGATATCAAAAATCACACTTTTATACCACAACGCTTCGACTTTGAATTTCAACTCTTTGAAAGATTTTCATTTGCATACTAACACCACATCGCACTGCTGCCGTTGTCCCTTTAAGGAGATCTTCAATCAGAAAACTCGAAGGGGGAAAAGAGGATTCTCCAGGCAGTCTGGCTAATGAATGAAGACTAAAATAAAATGAGAGAGAAATCTGGGACATAAGAGGTGCTGGAGAAAATAGGGTCTTGGCTCTTTGCTCAGGTCCACTGGGACAGCAGGACTATTTTTAGAAAAGGGCAGCGGAAAAAAACAGTAATGTTTTCATTTTTATAAGCCTGACTTCACTTAAAAATAAAGACACACAACTTGCACAATATGCTAGGTATCTATAAAAGGTCATTGTGATGGTTCTGCTGTCACCAAGAAAAATCTGTGAAGTTCAGCTCAGAAGTTCAGTCACCAGAACCAGAGACCAATAGCAAGCGTGAGGACATAGAGAACATACAATGTTATTTATACTCCTTAGTTTTGCGATCAAGCTCTATTCTCCTACCAAGTCACGCATATAAAAAATGTATGGAATGAGAAGTATGGAAGTATGGAATGAGAAGTATGGAAGTATGGAATGAGAAGTATGGAAGTATGGAATGAGAAGTATGGAAGTATGGAATGAGAAG